>JAXQQM020060762.1:0-49207 GCA_034641835.2 Pinus albicaulis | reverse complement strand
TGCTACTTGTTAGTGTTAGTCTAGTCATACTGCCATCGGTGATCAAAATTGCTCTTTGCATTTGCATATTAGGAGTCCCATAATAATCAATTTCACCATTCTGCCAGGTCATGGATTCATTGATGGTAGTAATTTTTATCAGTTTTACCTCATGAGGTACTTGCTGATTTTCCTTTCTATGGTCTTTATTCATTAGTCACTTTCATTCTCAAAATCATATCAGTAGGCCATAGGATGGGTCTCATTAGTTTTTAAGGTCTCACCATGGTCAAATTAATGAGTCAAATGTCAATAATATCAGCAAGGTCATGAGGAAGTCAATAAATTCAAAGTCACAGCACCTGGAAGATCAAAAATATATTTTATTAAGCTTGATGTAATTTTCACCTCAAAACCATGTTTTGAGGTGAAAACATAATACTTTGCCTTTCAATCACAATTCAAAAGCTGTTCTCTCCACAGAGTGATGTCCCTGCCGTCAGAGAAGTTTTCTGTAGCATGTTCAGCACCAAATCATCCTCCAAGCAGATCCATTAGAAAGAGCCCGTAAAGAACTTTCCAACGGTATACTACACTCTCAAAACTGACTTATGGATTGAAATTTATGCTTAAGGGAAGTAAAATTCCCTATACCCCCTATTTCCCATTTTTCCCTTAAACTTTGTTTTATTAAAGTTTTATATCCCTAATAAAAACCCCTTTTCCCCCTTTCCGATTTACAACATCGCATTATAAATCATTTAACACATATGTGATTGAATTATTAACCACTTACCCTTTCCATTACCCCTAAACTTTAATAAAAAGTTTATACATATATATTCCCCGCCGTTTCCAACCACTTCCCCACCATACGTTGGAATTTTATAATAAAACTTTATATTATATATAACCCGCATTATAATTGCAATCGCAAACCTTTTCCAATCGCAACATTTATTTGAATGCTCCGATCAATCCAAATCGCAAACATCTCCGATGCGATTGATTGCATCGCAAGTTTTGCGCCCCTCCTCTGAACGCAAGATCCTCCAATCGCGTCCTCCCTCCAATTTCTCCGATCCTCCGATCGCACCCCTCCTCTGATTGACCTGATCGCGTTTCCCCTCCGATTGATCGCAACATTCCCATCGCAACTCCCGATCGCGCCCGCTCCTCCGATCACATCGCAAATTTTGTTCTCTCGATGCGATTACCCCCGCTCCCCTCTGATATTGCGATTGCGATTGACTGTCGGGCCCACCATAGTACTTCCGCCCATTCATAAATAAAATGCCTTGCCCTTTGTAATCCGAAACTTTTGTTATATTGATTTATACAAAGGCCTTTCTCCCCAATCGCATAGGAAATTTAGTTTCATATATATTGTCCCGCTCCTCGATCCTGATTGCGATTATGTGGGCTCCATCTCCCCTTCTCTGGTCCTTCCGATCCCCAATTCTGATCACATCACAATTTTTATATTCCGTGTTTTAAACCGCTCCCCATCTCCGATGCGATTGTGATTGATCCCGGTCCCACCACTTAAGTCTTCCGCCATAAAATATAAACGAGCCTTTTCCTTTGTAAAAATCATTTTATAAAGGACTTTCCCCATGGTTTAATCCCATCGCATCGGAGGAAATTCATATTGCAATATGCCTGCCCCAAAGTCCCGATTGCGATTGCGATTGCACTCATTCCACCATCGCATCACATATTTTAATCGCTTCATTTGATGTCACTCCTCCCCTCAATTCCAATTGCGATTTCAACACTCCATTATATATCCCACTGCCCGTCCATTCCGATTGCGATTGTAATGTGGGTCCCACCTCCTTCCCTTCCCTTTTCCCATTTAAAAATAAATTTTCCCTTCACTAAAAGACAAAGTTTCATTTCAAAGGAATGTTTATTAAAAAAGTTTGTTTTATTCAAACAACAAATGGAAAGGGAACGGTCAAAGGCCGAGACCCTAAAATAAAATAAATATATCTAAAACAACAGGAAAATAGGATCAGATTGCCTATTTTGTCTTAAGTTATGATTCAAAGGGATCCACACTACAGGTTTCACCTTCCCATTGGTTATCAGTGAATTTCAAGTGGAATAATTGTAACGTTGTTCTCCCTTTATGAAGAGATTATTGGCTCTTGGTTTTCCATCTTCAGTTATGCTTTCTCCTCTTCCCATCAATTTGTATTCCCGCAAAATATGTCTATTTATTGTAAATGCTAATCATTTGTAAAAGGCTGAAAGTCTGAAGTCTGAAAACTCAGAAATAGGGGAATAGTGTGGCAGTGAGCTCTGGGCTCCATTGTACAGTTTGGCAGGGAATTAATAAAGTGATGTAGCTCTGATTTGTGGGATTAATATGGTATGAGTTTTAGCATATGTCTCTCCTTTGTGTTTCATATGTACATTGTTATGTTTCACCATTCATTCATAAACATTTCCAGTTGAATGTTTTCAAGTTAGAAAGGTAGAATCCATTTTATATGCTCTGCCCTGGGGAATCATTCATACTTTGTGTGTTTTATTCTGTTTGAAAAGGATTCATTCATTATGCCCTTTTTAGCTTCTCAACAGTCTTTCCACTCCATCTTATTTCAACTTGATTTCTAAATCTGCTGCCTATCTTACCCCATGAAATACTCTGTGTCTTGATTTAATTCCTCGGTTCATACTGTCCTTTTTCCCATACATCCCTGAAAATTCAGTCATTTATCAAAACCCGTTTCCCATTTATATACCTAGCCTAAAATTAGTTCATTACCGTGTTATTGAATATCTATTCTATGAAGAGAGCCCTCTCCTGTCGTTGTAGGGCTAGCTACAAGGCTGAGCATGGTTTAGTTGTTACCCTGATTTTCCTTTTTTAGCCTGAGGTTCAGATTGGGTGCTAACATCTCTGGCGAATCCACTGGGGAATAATTTGTTTGAAACAATAAAGTATATCCTCCCCGGTAAAGGATGACAAAGTTTAGATTTTATTGTTGATGGTGAACAACAATAAGATGCATATAAAGGCTGAAAACATTCACCTGGCGACTCCATTCACTGAAAAATCCAGAAAATCAAATCCTTCATGGTGAGTGCATTGCAGGAAGATTAGTAGCTTTAAGATCTTTGTTTTAAGATGGAACGTATTGCAAGAAGGTATGTTCTCATGAGCCGAGATCATAGTCCAGGTTTCCCAAATAAAATGCCTAAGGTCGATTGGCTTCAGAGTTTGCCTATGTTCAGAAATGTGGAAGGTAATGACGCTGCTCTTCATCTGGTGAAATTTCACATTCATGTGCATAAATTAAAGATCGATTTTCCTAAAGACTGTTTGATGAAAATGTTTATGGCTACTCTGGAAGATGAAGCTCGATCTTGGTATGAAATTTTGCCACCTGGTTGTATTTATTGTTTAAAAGATTTTCATACCATATTCTTTGAAAGGTATAGAGAATCTTGTCTATCTTTAATGTTAGTTCAGAACTATTGCAAATATGTTAATATTTTCATTTAAAATCTTGAGAATTTTTATGGAGACGATGAATTCATGGATGAAGAAATCATGGAAGCATTGTATGAAAATCTGTTTCAGCAGCACGCATAAATCTTAAAGGATTATTATCAAGATCAACAGGTTGAAGATTTCCATATGGTTGAAAATCATGGAAGACAAAGTTTTATTTCAGATCTGATTGATATAAAGGATGATATGCAGGAAAATGATGTTCCAGTCTTAGATAGCGATAGAGTTAAACTAGAACTGGATTCAAAATGTGATGATGACGAGTATGTTGTTCCCGATCCCGTCATGGAGTGCTCCATTGTTAAGGGCACCTCAAATGAAGAAAATATAGTTACAGATCTAAACACGCTCATCCCATCAGAACTAGATCTTCACAAGGAGGTAATCCATTCCCTTAATGAAAAACAAGACGAGATCTTTGTTCAAGTAAGTGAAAGAGTTTCTTTGGATGAATTTATGGTAGATGATAGAAATGATAGTGTTGGATCTCAAGAACCATCTAAAGTTTCTTCTCTTATGATTGATGAATATGATGAGAAACATGACAATATGGTTGTCATATTATATGAAGACAACCAAAAATATATTCATATTACAGAAGATCAGAGCATTCAGGACTGCCTTTCAGACTCTTCTTCCTATGTCTCATGCTTTGAAATATTTTTTCAAGGGGAAATTTTCTCATCCACTTGTTCAGAATTTTTTGAAGACCAGGAACACACTCTTACTGAGGTACATTATGAAGAAAGATTAGAATCAAAAGAAAAAGACACCTTGTTTCTTCAGCAGGAGGTAAATCTTCATGTTTTTCAAGACGCAGTGGAAAATTTATTGCAGCTAGCAGTGAAGGTAATTGTTGCACTATTCAGTGATGAAGGAGATCATGGCCAACCATGATTTTGGATGCCTAGTTGCAAGTATCTATTGTTGACTAGAGGATATGATTAGGAGAATCAATCAAGGAGGCATCTGCTTGATTGGTTACATTGGAATTTTGATATAGCATGATGGTACATTGGCATTCCAGAAACACAGGTGGTTATCATCAAGATTTGAAACCTCAAGTCTTGGTCATATACTGCCATTAAGCTTTAAATGTTAAGTTTTGTCTAGGTTAGCTTTGAGTCAATTTTGAGTTAGTTTGTTGGGTCAAGTTTCTTTCATTTTTCAGTCTTAGTCTAGATTCAGAGTCAGTTTGCCTTTGTGTCAGTTTTCAATATTTTTGACTCCATGCCCAATGGATAAGGCTACTTGGTCTACGGTGTTCTTGGCACCTCCAAGGAGCTACCATCCCCATTGGAGCCAATGTTAGTGTCAGTCTAGTCATACTGCCATCAGTGATCAAAATTTCTCTTTTCATTTGCATATTAGGAGTCCCATAATAATCAATTTCACCATTCCGCCAGGTCATGGATTCATTTATGGTAGTAATATTTATCAGTTGTCCCTCATGAGGTACTTGCTGATTTTCCTTTCTATGGTCTTTAGTCATTAGTCACTTTCATTCTCAAAATCATATCAGTAGGCCATAGGATGGGTATCATTAGTTTCTAAGGTCTCACCATGGTCAAATTAATGAGTCAAATGTCAATAATATCAGCAACGTCATGAGGAAGTAAATAAATTCAAAGTCACAGCACCTGGAAGATCAAAAAGATATTTTATTAAGCTTGATGTAATTTTCACCTCAAAACCATGTTTTGAGGTGAAAACATAATACTTTTCCTTTTAGTCACAATTCAGAAGCTTATCATAATCACAGCTTGGAATCTCCACAGTTCTCATTTTTAAGTCTACATTTCGGGTCTAAAACAAGACCTATCATCAGGACATTCAGAAGTTGTTCTCTCCATAGAGTGATGTCCCTACCGTCAGAGAATTTTTCCATAGCATGTTCAGCACCAGATCATCCTCCAAGAAGATCCATCAGAAAGAGCCCGGAAAGAGCTTTCCAACGGTATACTACACTCTCAAAACTGACTTCTGGATTGAAATTTATGCTTAAGTGAAGTAAAATTCCCTATACCCCCTATTTCCCATTTTTCCCTTAAACTTTGTTTTATTAAAGTTTTATATCCCTTATAAAAAACCCTTTTCCCCCTTTTCAATTTACAACATCGCATTATAAATAATTTAACACATATGTGATTGAATTATTAACCACTTCCCCTCCATTCCCCGTAGAACTTTATAATAAACAAATATCAAATTTTATTACAAGTCCCACCGTATAAACCACTTCCCCTTTCCATTACCCCTAAAATTTAATATAAAGTTTATACATATATATTCCCTGCTGTTTCCAACCACTTCCCCACCATACGTTGGAACTTTATAATAAAACTTTATATTATATATAACCCGCATTACAATCGCAATCGAAACATTTATTTGAATGCTCCGATCAATCCAAATCGAAAACATCTCCGATGCGATTGATCGCATCGCAAGTTTTGCGCCCCTCCTCTGATCGCAAGATCCTCCGATCGCGTCCTCCCTGCGATTTCTCTGATGCTTCGATCACACCCCTCCTCTGATTGACCTGATCGCGTTTCCCCTCCGATTGATCGCAACATTCCCATCGCAACTCCCAATCGCGCCCGCTTCTCTGATCATATCGCAAATTCTGTTCTCCCGATGCGATTACCCCCACTCCCCTCCGATATTGCGATTGAGATTGACTGTCGGGCCCACCATAGTACTTCCGCCCATTCATAAATAAAATGCCTTGCCCTTTGTAATCCGAAACTTTGGTTATATTTATTTATACAAAGGACTTTCTCCCCAATCGCATTGGAAGTTTAGTTTCATATATATTGTCCCGCTCCCCGATCCCGATTGCGATTATGTGGGCTCCATCTCCCCTTCTTCGGTCCTTCCGATCCCCGATTCTGATTGCATCGTAATTTTTATATTCCGCGTTTTAAACCGCTCCCCATCTCCGATGCGATTGCGATTGATCCCGGTCCCACCACTTAAGTCTTCTGCCCGCAAATATAAACGAGCCTTTTCCTTTGTAAAAATCATTTTATAAAGGAATTTCCCCATGGTTTAATCCCATCACATTAGAGGAAATTCATATTGCAATATGCCTGCCCCAAAGTCCCGATTGCGATTGTGATTGCACTCATTCCACCATCGCATCGCATATTTTAATCGCTTCATTTTATGTCACTCCTCCCCTCGATTCCGATTGCGATTTCAACACTCCATTATATATCCCACTGCCCATCCATTCTGATTGCAATTGTAATGTGGGTCTCTCCTCCTTCCCTTCCCTTTTCCCATTTAAAAATAAATTTTCCCTTCACTAAAAGGAAAAGTTTCATTTCAAAGGAATGTTTATTTAAAAAGTTGGTTTTATTCAAACAACAAATGGAAAGGGAACAGTCAAAGGCCGAGAGCCTAAAATAAAATAAAGATATCTACAACAACAGGAAAATAGGATCGAATTACCTATTTTTTCTTCAGTTATGATTCAAAGGGATCCACGCTACAGGTTTTGCCTTCCCATTGGTTATCAGTGAATTTCAAGTGGAATAATTGTAACGCTATTCTCCCTTTACGGAGAGATTATTGGCTCTTGGTTTTCCATCTTCAGTTATGATTTCTCCTCTTCCCATCGATTTGTATTCTCGCAAAATCTGTCTATTTATTGTAAATGCTAATCATTTGTAAAAGACTGAAAGTCTGAAGTCTGAAAACTCAGAAATAGGTGAATAGTGTGGCAGTGAGCTCTGGGCTCCATTGTACAGTTTGGCAGGGAATTAATAAAGTGATGCAGCTCTGATTTGTGGGATTCATGTGGTATGAGTTTTAGCATATGTCTCTCCTTTGTGTTTCATATGTACATTGTTATGTTTCACCATTCATTCATAAACATTTCTAGTTGAATGCTTTCAAGTTAGAAAGGTAGAATCCATTTTATATGCTCTGCCTTGGGGAATCATTCATACTCTGTGTGTTTTCTTCTTTTTGAAAAGGATTCATTCATTATGCCCTTTTCAGCTTCTCAACTGTCTTTCCACTCCATATTATTTCAACTTGATTGCTAAATCTCCTGCCTATTTTGCTCCATGAAATACTCCATGTCTTGATTTAATTCCTCAGTTCATACTGTCCTTTTTCCCATACATCCCTGAAAATTCAGTCATTTATCAAAACACCTTTCCCATTTATATACCTAGCCTAAAATCAGTTCATTATTGTGTTATTGAATATCTATTCTACGGAGAGAGCCCTCTCCTGTCCTTGTAGGGCTAGCTACAAGGCTGAGTGTGGTTTAGTTGTTAACACCCGATTTTCCTTTATATTTCTCGCAGGTTCAGATTGGGTGCTAACACTACTCATAGTGGAACTATAACTACTCATTTAATGTGAATGGAGGGACCACAATCGATGATGCTAGCAAGGAACCTATGTTGGATGTTCCAAATTGAGGGAGGTGGGATCTTTTGGATATTATGCTAAAAGAATAAGGTAGTTTTCATTGGATGCGTTATGGAAAAGACCTATGGTAGTGGTAGAAGCATATGAAAGTTTTCTCAAGGATAACTCCAATGAAATTAGGTGTTGGACATACTAAGCTTTACCATTGAGGTGACACCAACTAAAATTGACTACGATTAAAGATCAATTGAGTGGAAAGAAATAGTCAAGTCTATATTTCCACCGAAGAATATGGGTGATGGAATGTGGGTCACAATTTCACACATTTTTGTTAATAATATAAATATTTATACTTTCCCATGAGAAAATAATTAATGCAATCATTTCCTACATTATCTCAACAAATTCTCTACAACCTCTCCCAAAATATTTATCTCATATTAAACTCTCGAGACATAAAAAATACTTAAAATGAATAATTATATTATGTCAAATGATCATTATTATAACATAATTATAGAGAACATTGTGACCCCTCTCCTAAATTTTACAAGGTTGAAACTCTCAAAAAATGGATGAAATAAGATTGAAGAGACTATGTTTCAATTGTGATATTAAGTACATTAAGGGGAATAAATGTGATGGGAAGAAATTATTTGACATACTAATCGGTGATGATGAAGATGATCAATAATTAGAATTTTCACAAGATATAGAGGTAGAAGAGACTACTCACTAACATATTTATGTATGTTGGCTAGAAGAAATATTCCACAAACTCTCAATATAGAATGATATATGAAAAAAGAAAAGGTTAAAGAAAATGTTCATTGAATCAATAAGTACAGAGATATCACATAACTATCACAAATTACAAATTGGAAAAATTATTAACGCAGGTAGTATATTCAACACCATAATTTAAAATAATGATTAGGATGGATGGAGTTACCATAAATTGTTCCAAAGAATTTGTAGAAATTTTACCATGAGATATAAAAATATTTATTTAAGAGAAAAATAAACCCTAAAATAAACAAGAAAATTAAATGCAATAAACTGACAATATTTTACCCAAGGAAAACCCTAACACTAGAAATCCCAGACAAGTGGAATTGTATTAATCCTTGGCCAAACTAGCCAAGTGAGCCTTCAACACTCACCTCCTTGGCCGCATTACAATGAAGTTCTATAATCCTTTTAAAGGATCCATTACATGCAACCCATGAGAAAAATACCATGGGAAACCAAAAACATGGAGCCTAAAACCATTACTATTGACCCAATCAACTTTAACTCTTTCCTCGAGTCAAGTTTTCTAACAACCACCCGCTCCCCCTTAAACCTCGACTTAGGATTTCCTTGACTAAATCCATCCGGAAGATGGAAAAATGAGTTTGCCCCACTCACTCTAGCCCTTACCCCCTTCACGTTTATACCCTAGGGTTTATATTAGCATTGGCATGCCATATATCACCTATGTATAATCGCTAGACTTACCAAGAATTTCCTAGGGGTACACATTCCTTACTAGGTCTTACAATAATATGCTCATTTACATGAACTTAAATTATTCACTCCATTATTATATATATTTTTTTGTTATTTATTTGTTGAACCATCACTAGCACATCCTCTTTTCCTTCACACTCTCTTAGCCTCGATGTTCTCCTCTCATGTTTTCTCTCCACCAACTACTTCTCTCTTCCATATGCTAGTCTGGTGGGCCACTCATTACCGGATCAAACATTATTCCTAAATTAGGAACTATAATTTGCTTTATTTTGCTTTATTTTTTTCTCAAGTATATTCCCCACATATAGAAAAATTTCTATGCACTAACACCCTCAAGAGTTTTCATGGCCTTTTCCTTGGCCCAAGCTCATTCTAGTGTGATCCTTCTAAACCATGATAGACATGAGCTATTACCTGAACCTCAACTAACGATATTTTCATTTTATGCCTTTGATTTTGATATTACTAGCAAATGATAGGAATTAGCCCACGACCTTCTTGACCATGACATGAATATCAACCAAAATAGATTTTGGTTCAATTATTTCTAGTCGCCATAAATTTATTATGGTTTGGAAACATCAGTGAGATTTGACATTTTATTTTTTTCATCCTCTCACCTTGAAATTATCCGAGCCTCATGATCTCTCGTACAGACTTCGTATAATCCTTCACCTAATCTCCATATCCACTTCGCTTCTTAGCCATGCAACCATGGCTCATAAACATGAACCGAAAATTTATCATGTAGATAGCTTGGAAGCTTTTCCATCTTCACATATAAATAATTTTTGCAATAAATAGATTTACTTCAACATATTCTTGGTTCCATTTAGTGTACCACTTATTAGCCTACCCGGACATTCACTTTTGATGCCTTTCATAGTGGAAACCTTGCTTTTCTTCCCTTAAAATGGGCATAGAAAACAACACCTACCTATCAATGAGTGGTGCTAAACTCGCACACTACACTAGGGAACCCTCATCATTCCAATCCACCTTGATGAGGCATAACTTTAAGGATACCATGGTTTGATCTCTCATACGCTTCTACTGAGGATTGCAACACATTATTCACTTGCTTGATGTTTTTTTCGCATCCTCAATATCAAACCAATGATTCACTTGAATTCTTTATCTCTTAAGAATGCACTAAAATTAGCTTGACTTTCTTTTGCGAGGGCCTTGACTATTACTACTAGGATTCTTTATGGCCACTCCTAGAACCTCATAAGAAATTCCTTCTTCATAGTTCAATCATTGTCTTGAGTTTTATTTTTGGTGGATGGGCATTAAGTGACTCCCGAGTTGTCACTCTGTACGAGTCCTACTCCAATTGCATTAGCAATGACAACCCTAGCTCAAGATTCCTTGGGATCATATGCTGTATGAATAATTCTTGTGCCATCAACCACACACCCTTACCTACCATGCTCTAGTCTCCAAATTTTTCAACTTGAATAACGTGATTGGTTTCCTTTTTAATTGAGTCGCAATATCCTCCACAGGAAGTGCCACAATTTCCATTACAAAATCTATGAGAACATTATATCCTATATTGACGACCACAATTGCATGATCCCACTGCCTCCTCCATCAAATATACAATTATCATTAAGTCATACATGTCCATTACTGAGGATTTAAATCAACCATGCTAATTTTTTTGATCTTCTCGTCATATGTATGAGCGAAAATATGTGATATTCTCCATCCAACATGGAGAATAAATCCTTAGTAACATAGGAATCCCTCTTGAAGCCAAAAACTTCTCTAATTGACCTTTGACTCTACTACCAAATGTAGAAAACTTACCATGAGAGAATTAAAAATATTTCACTGAGAGAAAATTAAACCAATAATAAACACAATAAACCTAGTATTTAACCTTGGAAAACCCTAGCTCAGAAAAATCCAACCAATGGAATTCCATTAGTCGTTGTGCCAACACCTGTAGCCGAAGGAAGATAAATGAGCCTTCATCACTCACCGCTTTGGCCCAATTCGAAATGAAGTCTTCCAAGCCTTTCAAAGGCTCCATTACATGCAATCTATGGAAAAATTACAATGGGAATCAAAAAACCATGGGCCCAAAAACCTCTACTATTGACTTAATTAACTTTGACTCTTTCCTTGATTCAAGTCTACCTAACATAGGTTACCTAGTATAAGTTGAATATGGGATAGTATTTATTGGATATTCCCAATATTATAATCTAAATTGGTGGCACCGATGTGGTATATGGGTCCAATAGTTACAATCATTGGGATATTGACCCTTAATTTTCAACATATTTTCATGAGATTTTCCTTATAAGGAAAGGATTTAAGAATAGAGGTATACAAGGGAAACCATCTAAAGTGATATGTTCTAATAACATTATAAAATTGATATAAAAAGGGACACCATGGTGTAATTTTACTGATCTTATTCATTATATTTTCAAACATCTATATCCTGCTGCTTCAATGGATCTCCAACGGGAGAAAAATTTTAGGGGTGAATTTTAGCCCAAAGGCGAATTTTAAGGAGATTTTAAATTTTAATAGTATGAATTTTTTCATTTAAAACCCATTTTCTATAGTTTAATAAAGTTAGCCCAATAATTATTTTAAAAATAATTAATTATTAAATATTAGCCCACGAAAAATAGGGCCCATAAAATTGGAAAAATGATTTTCGCGATTTTCTTTGGTTGGATCGGATTTCCATAGCAGCTTGCTCTGGATTTACAGTGGTCGGATGGAAGGGTTAGAGTGATTCACTCCATTTTTTCAACTGGCTTCGCCGAGAATTTAGGAGAGGTGGTGGGGCTTTGTGCACACCTGGTCTTCTTGCCGCTAGCGAAGGGACTTGACCCGACCACTCTGCGATCCTGTTAGGGAGCTCCTCCCATGGTTCGTATATAGCAGAGATACACTTCGAAAGAGATGGTGTTGTGGGGAGATAACACTCACCACAACCTACGTGCTCGGCCTCAAGCGCATGCTACTAAGCTCAAGTCTCTCGAGACTCCAACGCCAACTAATAACATGTAGGCACCCCAATTTTCCGCTAGTTTGTTCAACGGTATGCACCTTCCTTCCCTTTCTCAAATAAATAATCCATAAAAATATTCATGATATCTATGCATCATAAGCCTTCATTGTGGTCCTCAATGCTCGGTGGTAAAGTGAATTTGGCATCACAATTTTTTGTCAGTCATAGTCTTCCCTATGTATGTCTAATTGCCGTGGAAATGAAATATACATATCACATAATGCGATTATTGGGCATAAACCATGAATATCATGCACCATCATGGTCTTTCCTATCTTCACATCTCTTCACCTCGGAAGGAGTTCAAGGGTTTTTGGGTGCAAGATCGGCACGGGACACCATACTAAAGCTTTTGAGGTCGATTATCTACCTTTTAGGTTGTGAAGGTTGAGGTTTCATATACTGACTGTCCATAATTGAACAAGGTTTTTGATGGGTCAGATGCTAGTGCCCAGTATTCGGGACACCCAATGCATCACGTCAAGTGATTCATTGCATCACACCCATATTTGAGTGTAAGAATGCACCTCACTTCTCTTGAGTGCTATTAGGGAATTCTCATCGTTATCTCACAGAAAATACATTGTTGAATGCGAAGATTTGATTAGTTCTTTTTGTGTGTAGCTACGCATGCTAATTAGTCTATGTATGTGTGTACACATAACAAAAGAAATGTACGAATATAATGAGACAAGAGATAAACATTTATACACTCTATTACCTTAACATGGTTCTTATAATAAGCTTTAGCGATTGGGATTGGTAAAGAAATCATCATACTGAGTTGAGATTACGCATGCGACGATTGCCGAGCCCATTGTACATATTGGGCCTTTCCTCCAAAGTTCACATAATTGTTTTCGAGAATCAAGTGATAGTTCTGATACCATACTTTCTCGGCTTGAAAGACCACAAAGTCCCGGAGCACCGAACCAAACCACCCCCAAAAATCAGATTAAAACAAACAATGCCGCGAGATCCGGACACCCCAAAAGCAAAATCTCTTGAAAAAAATTGGGTTGAGGTCTTGAAGGCTTCGATGTAATGCAGCCTCCCATGCACAAACCCTCGAAATAATTGTTCATCATATACACCGGGAAAAATCTACGATGCCTGTATGCGGCCATCGTTGAAGGCCCAAGTCACAGCAGCATTAAGCCTAAAGAGTTTAGGACTTGTTGAAAAAATAGAGGTAACTTTATTTCTACGTGTTAGAAATCTGTATGCCAGCTCATTAACCAATAAGAGTTGAACCCATTGAAAAATAGAGGTTTCCCATTGACATTAAAGTGGGTGCCCTTTGTCCTCACAAACCCACTTCCCCTTGGCAGAAGCTTGCGAAGAAAGCTAAGAAAGAAGCGGATAGGAAAGAACCCAAAGTCTCATACGTGCTAGCACCACCCACTTGATTGGAAAAAGCTCTAGACTTCATAAAGAAGTAAAAACTACTTAATGAGTGTCTCGCATTAGCTTCAGCGGATACGCACAACCAAGAAAAACTTTGAGATTCAATGGCACACTAGAGAAGAGTATATAGAGATGAAGATGCGAGAACTTCGAAAGTATCGTAGCATACAAAGTTGATAATGGAGAAAAAGTCTGGAAGCATGAGTTAAGGTTCGGGGGCCCAGAAGACATTAGCACGAGAATGGCATAAGATATTTCATGAATGCTGGCATGCAGAATGTGCCTTCATCACTCAATGTGTCAGGGATGGACTAGAATTGGCCCTCAAGGTTGGAGATTTAAGATCAAATCCATCGATCAAATTTGAATTATAATAAATTTTGTTAAAAAATTTTAAGCATTTTAATGAAATTTGATGATGACTATGCTCTAGTTTTGAGCAAAAGTTCTAAGATTCCAGTAGAAGAATTTTTTATGATTTGTCATGGCAGGATATTTTCCGAGATTCCAGTGGAGTATTTTTACAATTTTAATAGGAATTTTTACTCATCGTTAGATATATTGCAATTGTCTCAATTAGATTGGATTATCTAGAATTTATTTTTATTTAGAATTTTAGAATTTGTAAAATTGCAAAATTTCATTATTAAAATTATGATATTTAATTAAGAAAATGGAATTTACTCCAAAATTAAACAATTTATGGAGAAATCGAACTCTGCAAACTATGAATCCTAGAAGATTTGGTGTCTCAACAACAGAATCGAGACCTTAAACTAACATCCTTGTTTGAATCTGCGATTACATTTGCTTTCCATTTTCCAATTTTGATCCAAAGACAAAAGGTGATATCCTGACACAGACGCGTCCCTCCCGGAGAGGATCACTTTGACAATGAGGCCTGCGTCTCATGAGCTCCCCATGCAAATATTTTAGGCTCATCCTTGTGAGCTACTCCGAGTAATGCTTGTTCACTCTAGTCGACACGAGTCTACAAGAAAATGCATTGTTGAGCATGCGATTTGATTAGTTCTTTGTGTGTGTAGGCTATCTTTGATATGCTAATTAGTCTATGTATGTGTCCACACATAATAAAAGAAATGTACGCATATAATGAGACAAGAGACGAGACATTTATACACTGCATGTTACCTCAACATGGTTCTTATAATAAGCTTTAGCAATGGGATTGGTGAAGAAATCATGATCGTAGTTGAGATTCTCGTCCACAGCATTGTAAAGCCCATTGTACATATTGGGCCTTTCCTCCAAAGTTCACATAATTGTTTGCCGCATGACTAAGTATTGATCCGAAGTACTCATACTTTCTCACGCCTGAAGACCACAAATTCCGGATCCCGAGCAAAACAACAACCCCAAAATCGGATTAAAACAAACAAACGCCCGGCCAGGATCCGGACACCAAAAAGCAAAATCTGTTGAAAAAAAATGGGTTCGAGGGTCCACCGAAAGGCTTGATGTAATGCAGCGCCCCCCATGCACAAACCCTGAAATACTTGTTCATCATATACACGAGGTGAAAAAATCAAAATGCCTTGTGCGGCCATCGTTGAAGGCCCAAGTCCCGGCAACATTAAGCCTATGAGTTGCGGCTTGTTGAAAAACGAGGGGTAACTTTTATTTCTCTCGTGTTAGATCCATTGCCATAGTCATTAAATAGTAAGTTTTGAACCCATTGACAAATAGAGGTTTCCCATTGATGATAGAAGTGGGTGCCCCTTGTCCTCACAAACCCGCTTACCACTCTTGCTACGGCACTTGCTCGAAGAAAGCTAAGAAAAGATGCAGATAGGGAAAGAACCCAAAGTCTCATCGTCACTATAGCACCACCCACTTGATTGGAAAAAGCTCTAGACTTCATAAAGAAGTAAAAACTACTTAATGAGTGTCTCTACATTAGCTAAGCGGATCCGCTTCAACAGGGAAAAACTTTTAGATTCAATGGCACACTAGAGAAGAGTATATAGAGATGAAGATGCGAGAACTTAGTACGTAGCATACAAAGTTGATAATGGAGAAAAGTTGGAAGCATGAGTTAAGGTTTGGGGGCTCAAAGACATTGTCTAAGAATGGCATAAGATATTTCATGAATTTCCTTACATGGGAATGTGACTTCATCACTCAATGTGTCGGGATGGACTAGAATTGGCCCTCGGAGGTTGGAATTTCGAGAGATCAAAATCCACCTAGAGACCAAATTTGAATTATAATAAATTTTGTTAAAAGTTTTAAGAATTTTAATGAAATTTGATGATGATTATGTCTGGTTTTGAGCAAAAGTTCTAAGATTCTAGGTAAGCATTTTTATATTTGTCAAAAGATATTTTTTCTACGAGATTCCGGTGAGTATTTTTATAATTTTAATAGGAATTTTTTACTCATCGTTAGATATCTTTATAATTGTCTCAATTAGATTGGATTATCGAATTTATTTTTATTTAGAATTTTAGAATTTGTAAAATTGCAAAATTTCATTATTAAAATTATGATATTTAATTAAGAAAGTGGAATTTTTACTCCAAAATTAAACAATTTAATTGTAGAGTGCTTAAAATTTGTTGGAGAATGATACACAATAATAACTCTCTCACACTTGATTATTATGAGATTAAGGACAATGTTTTAGAAAATACTCAAGAATTTTCCTTTTAAGCATGACAAAATTGTTGAATGCATGATACTTTATCCCCCTCAATTTTATACGATATCTACCATGGTGTTGTCCTTTCTTGGAGTGTATATTTGCGGTAAAGAGGAAGATTTTCGAAGTGCAGTAGCTTTTTCCCGCTTGGGATGGGTGGAAGCTCATGCGAGTGAGATGAATACAAAAACATTATTTTTGTAATTTGGATCAATAGATAATCCTCTTAAAAATATAAAATAAGATACGAGCTTTGTGAGACAACACTATCATGATAAGGGATTGATAAACATTGCATGACTCATGTTGGTTCTTCCACTTTTCTATAAGGGTACTAAGATTGGGTTTTGCATTCAAAGAGGATTCCCAATCAATCTCTCAAGAACGAAAAACCTAATGAATTGTAGATTTCTCTTCATTCATTAAATGGACAGAGCACTAGAATTAACCCAACAAATATCAATACTAATCCACACACTTTCGATACCGATTATTAAAGTAGAATTGTGTGACAATAGAAACAACTTTAAAAAGAAGAAAGCCAACATCTATTTTGACATTAAGACATTTTTGTTTTGGCCTTTTCTCATCAATATTTTAGTAACGATAAAATAAATTATATACCATGTAATGCCTTAATTTTCTCTATTTTATTATGCATAGTATTAAAGTCTACGAGCCAATGCGGGAAGGATGGAGGAGTTTGAAAAAAAATCTCTTGTTCCGAGAATGGCACTCGTGAAACTTATAAACCGAGTCTAGTATATCGTGGAAACTTAGTGCTTCTCCTCCTCTATGATTATTCCAATTATAAATCCCATTGACAGAATAAATACGTCATGTCAAATCTTAGTAGAAACTCGTGCTAACAGCTTTGACTCACTCGCAGTTGGAGCATCACGATGTGTTGCGACATCGAGATGAGCTAATTTTTAAAAGCAATACCAATATGAAAACCAAGAGAAATATCAACATGTTTATCTTCCTTATAGAAAACCTAGTTTATGTTGTCTTCTTTTTTGGTTCATCTTCATAACTATCTTCCAATTTACCTTCCTTGATGTATGTTTTCACCTTCTTTGTGTGTGTATAATTTTCATCATCCATATGCCACAACACATTAATGGTGCAAGCTTCCCCGGGTGCCCATATATTTTTGATTACTTCGAGACACCATTTAAGAACGTGGTCATACCAACTCCAAGAGAGTCTGAATTCCATTTTCTTTCTAAGAGGTCAAGTTTCCAAATTAGATAAGAGACTGTGATTGCATTTCAGACATATTTGGTGCCAAAGAAAATATTAATACAAGAAGGACATGTTATTGTACCCACTTAAGAGGCCGAAATAAAATATATATTTACACTATATTGGAGAATAAATTGTTGTGTTTTTTTTCATGTCCTATCGATCTCAAAGAAAGGGTTGAATCATTTTTTTAGAGGAGCTTCAATTATAAGCCTATAAGTAAGTCACACATTCAATTGGCCATAACCTATGCAAAGGCTAGTGTTATATCAAGTCATATAGAGTTTGAGTTTGGAAAATGTGTGTGGAACGTATGGCTTCGAAGGAGGGACGCGATATTTCTCTCATTTGCAGAAATTTGTGCCACAAGAGAGTAGCATTGTGTGCAAGGAGGCGAGTTTTTGAGTGGTGGGACAAATTTAGCGCTAATTGTAGCTTGTACCGTGGGTTGATTTTTACTTCCTATGGCTGCCATTATAATCTTTGTGCATGGGTTGTGAATACATATTAGTTACCTATGCGTAGAGGGTGTCACTTCTAAGTTTTCGCGCATGAAGTGTGCTGAATATACTCCACATATATTGAGCTTAGAATTTAGGCAATTAACAACTCGGTTCGTCTTTTCCTTCAAGATTGATATTTATGTTTTATTTACAAAAAATCTTAACGAGGTTCCTCCGTGCCATATTTTCCAAGATTTGTAAACAAATGATATTTATCTAACAAAATTACCCTTAAAGTATTACATCAAAAACAAATTACACCTACAACATCACCTTCATCAAATTGTTTGATAAAAGACTTCAACCTTTGCAAAACTATCCCACAAACTACGGAGGTCATGCTTGTAAGTAAAGAAATAGCACACGAAATAATTTTATAAAACGAGTAGGGAATTTTAAAGTGTAAGTAAATTTATATTATCTATCAACATTAATGTATTTATATTATCGAGTATATAATTCGAGTCTTGAAAGGAATTCTAGGTAGACAAAGAGATCCAAATGACAAAGCTAAGTGGTGTTGGTTTTAGAAACAATCATGACAACATGAAGAAAAATGAAGGAGAAACTAAAATCTAGAGATACTTATTCGGCAGTTGAGTTATAGTGAATAAGTTTGAGGAGCTTGAAGGGGAAGAATCTATAGAAGCCCTATCAAAGGGGTACCACCGCACAAACATTAGGACTGCTTTTCCTCGAGGAATTCTGCGCAGGGGAGAAATCTCTTTTCCAAAAACATATAATGAGAAAAATCTTGTGGGAGGAGAATGAGGAGAGGCAAAGTGGTTAACACACTAAAGTGTTTAAATATTTTAGGAGGTGGTATTTGATAGGTAAACCAATGATAATACTGAAATAAAGGTCTTGGTATAAACCTACGCTGAGGCACCAATGTAATTATGTGTAATTGTGATAGTAAAGTTTTTGTTCCCTCCCCTAAAAATGAAAATGCTACAATATGCACTAAGTATCGAAGATAAAGAGGAATATTATCGTATTTAGAAGCTTGCAATTTTTGGGAGTTAAAATATTGACATACTTTGTATGCCATGACAAGCCCGAGTAAACACATCACAAACACCTTTGCAATGGGTAAGACTGCCAAAATTTAACATTTTAAAGATGGATTACTGAGTCCCGATGTTTAGAATCATTGTTGGAAGAAATTATTAGAATATAGAAATAGAATTGATTTGTTTTCATATCATATTCCCTAGTAGAACTCTTTTTTACTTCATGTTAATCTCCTTCCGTCTAATTCAAACACTCCTTGTCTAATTTCCACTAGAATTTGAGACGAGGATCTACACCATGGTCATAGCTTTGAGTAGTCGTGATTCTAAAAAATCATCAACCGCGCAGGAATGAAAATAAAATCTATTTTATCAACAACAGACCATAGTGGAGCACGTAATCACCAAAATAATATGGAAGGAGGTTCATTTATTGAGGGAGGGGAAAAAATAGTAAGAAAAAAATAGTGTAACTCATGTAGGACATAAATCTCAGCTTCCTCTAGTTAATATCAGTTGAACAATTATCAAACTCATGCAACAACTATTCCTTGAAATGAGTGTTAGAATTCAAGGGACACCGCATATATCAAAAAATTCAAGCACAAGTGTGTTTTCTCACTTATTTACTTGGGCAGGTAAAGAAGTATCCAGTGAGAGGAGAAGCTATTGTGGTGACGGTGGAAAACACTCTTAAGTGCCCTCAAAGATGCGATAATTGGTATTGGCGGACTAAATATATCAAGTTCGAGGCTTGCAAGGTAGCATATTGGTGCTAGTGCTAGGGACATAACACATTTTCTTGGAAATTAGAGGATATACTATAGTGATAGATAATTTCTTTTAAATAAATATCATCTCAATATGTGGCTCCTCTAGAGAATAACAAAGCCACATTCCTTTGAATTTAATGACCCATTGATTGAGAGTGAGATCAAGAAGCGGTGTGCGAGGCAATACAAATCTCACATAGAAACTCACGAGTTGAGTGATCAAGACACTCCACGATTCAACGACCTCTGTACACATGATCATGGTTAATCGGTTGACGAAATGGGAGAGAAGAACAATATATCCATTCAATTATTTCTCTCGGTTCAAGAAACAAGAAGATTAAACTTTGCATATTTTTATCTTAATTTTTTTCAAGGGATGGTGTAGCATTCATCCATCATTCGACCAACAAGAAATAGTCTTTTAATGACTTATATGTTTTCTTTTGATGCATATTTCCACTCCCCTATATATGATTCACACAACATATTTGAGGACAACCTACTATGGTTCACGTGGGAGTGGAATAATTTCATCATAGCTATTAGGTAATAAAATAATAATTAAGATTTGGCATGTGATGAGAACCTAGTGAAGTGATAAGCCATGCATTTTAAAGTGATCTTGATGTCAATGAAGACCCCATTGCATGTCCCGAAAGTTGGGAAAAAATAAAGTGAGTTAGTCTTTGATAAAAATTATGTTCTTTCCCTTTACGGAATATTGGAGGAATCTTGTGATATTATGAAAATAAATGAGGTATCAACAAACCTACGTGTGATGGAGTAGATTAAAGTGTTTCCACTCCATCATATGAGGAAACCCGAGAGGACATATTTCCCATCCTCGTTGTCACGTAAGACTTGGGTAGCACTCGAAGAAAACGTGGATATTGAAGCAGATTGAAAACCATAAATTTTTTTATCATTAGTCATTAAAACCTTGAACGGGAAGACTAAGAGATTGCATCCACTAGATTGCCAACATGTTTCAACTAGAATGAAAAGAAAGACCGAATGGAAAATGAAAAGTTGATGACTTCCTCATTATTGACCCAACATAGGAAGTTTTTGTTTTATTTCTTTAATGGTGAACTTGTTTATGATATTGATAATGACTACGGAAAGAACAAAGACATGCTTAAGAAAGATTTAGTCCCTACTTCCATAGAGATTGAGATCGCAAAATAATTTTTGGATCAAATCGAACCAAACAACTAACCGAAAAAACATGCCAATTAAAAGAGAAAAACAACTCTTAAAGAGTGTGCTATAGATGTCCACTATGCCACTCGATATGTAGAATAGGTCAATTTCTATATAGGTGAAGGAAAAATAGCCAAAGAAAAAATAATGCATCAACGAAATATATGGGTGTGTGGAGCCTTAAGAAGTTTATTAAGGAGGCCAATAGAAAGACTCCAATGATCAAAGATGATGATACAAACAAATCTGAGTGGTATATATATATGACGAATATTACTATCCCAAGTAACATTGTCACATCAAAGAGGAGTGCCAAACACATCAACAACAATAATAATACTGTCAATTTAAATTATCCTTTATCTAATATAGGTTTGCGATGGGGAAAGATGGGATTTTTCTTGCGTGTAGATGGGTTTCTATGGGGAAATTCATTCCATAGGTTGCCCCAATTTTCAATGACTTCCGCTCATTTTATAATTTTCCTCTAAACATAACTATGATTTTATAGGATCTCATAAGAAATCAATGGCTCAAATTAAATCATAATTAATGGTTGAGACCATAATCCCAAGTCATGCTCACATGGATCACTAAATCTCACTTTATGAGTAGAAACACGAGTGTGTTCTTTATCAGTAAATTTGCATGCAAATTGTTGATGCTCAGAAAATATATCCCAATGAAATTTGTTAACCATTCAAAATTTTTACTTTCTGCCTTACAGACCTAACTATTGAATAGCTAAAATTAATGAAGAAAAGAGCACTATGTTTGATACAAATAGAAGCATAATTATGAATATTATACGACTAAGATGGTAACCAATGTAATATGATCTAGACTCGGGCGGTGTAGTCTCTCAAATTTTTTTTTATATATTTCGTAATATGTTTTCCAAAGACGTGTGGACTGGAAAACTTGGCGAGGGTCCCAACAATGTCAACTCATAATGCATCATATGCAAAAGAAACATCTAACACATTGTAGTATTGTTTTACAAAGTTCTTCATGACAGAGCACTATCATCAAGAAGGAAAATCGTGGAGATTTCTTGTCGCGAAAAGCAACTAGCTATTTATAGATTTTGTGTAATGAATGGAACTATGAAACAATGATATAAGTACACACATTATCAATTCCATAAGTTTAGAGACTTAGCATATGCATATCAAAAATTTGCCTCTTTAAAGGGGAAAGAAAAAAATTCTCACCAAATACTAAAACAGGGCATACCAAAAGATAAGTAATAATCCATAGAATGTGAAGAATATTATCTTACCATTAAAACATATTTTGTAGTGTCATGGATCTTCCCAATCGTGTGAAAAAATCCAACACAGAGTATAAATAAAGTAAAAAACAAGGTACACAAAAGAAGAAAAACAACAAGGTATATAAAAAAAGAAAAGAAAATTCAAAATAGTAAAAATAAGAGCACATATAGACATACATCCACAACTTGAATCAATTATGAGAATGAGAATGAGAATGGGATTTTTGACGAGAATAAATCCTCATTCCAATTATAAATCCCATTGCGAGGAATAAATCGCACTGTCAAAATCTTAGTAGAACTCGTGTTAGTAGTTTGACTCGACTTTGGACTGTGATCATGAAAGATTACTACATGTCAAAATTCGGTGTAAAATGGGTTCTATATTTTGTATTTTTCATTGTAACATTGCGACTACATTTCTTTCATGCGTGTTGTTTTAAGATTGATGTTTCATATTTAATCCTTACATTGTTTGTTTCTTATTTGTGACGGGAAATGAAATTTGGATTTGATGATTTTGGGACGTATTTATTTTCACATAAGATAGTGTTTGACTAGTATTAAATGATAAATAACTAATTTAACAAGACTAACACAAAGCATCAATGGGCTCATTCAAGTACATGAAACTACCTTGATGTCTAGCTTTGACATCTTGGAAAATTTTAATGGTATATATGTTGCTTGTGTTTGGGGAATTTTGCCGAGTTTCGAGTTTTATATTTTCTTGGAAAATAATTATTGATATTTGGAAAATGTGTGATTTTATATTGGTATTGGAAACGAAGCTAGTTTTGATCTTTGATTGGAAATGAAGTCGGATTTGATGAAGTTGGGACCTATTTCTTTTCACATAGATAGTGTCCTAGTATTAAATGATAAAGAACTAATTTAAGAAGTCTAACACTAAGCAACAATGGGCTTATTCAAGTACATGAAATTGTGTTAATGTCTAGCCTTGATATCTTTGAAAATTTTAGTGGTTTGTTTGTTGCTTGTTTAGAGGATTTTGTTGAGTTTGAAATTAGTCTCTTGAATGCTTATGGTTCTCATATCATGCATATATCGATAGATCGATAGATCCAGTTCTATTATTATAATCATTGTTGTTTTCTTTATATATTTGGTGGTTTGAGGAAAGATATTTTATTTCCTTTCACTTTGTGGCATGATTTCGACATCTTCACCTTTTAGAATATAGTAAAATATTTTTCTTATTATATATTTTTCTTGGAAAAGAATTATTGAGAGTTGGGTGCAAATGCACAATGTTGTGTAGCATTAGTGTGATAAATATGGGATAGTGCAAAGCATAGTTTTGAAGATTAGTCTAAGTTGACTCGTACCTAATCAAATCAATCAAGTTGATTGTTGGTTGAATGGTTAATTGTTGGTTCAATGGACAAAAGATCTTGCAGGCCCAAATACCAAAGGGAAAAATGGAGCCCATCATGGGGTTCTCTTTGTAATTCTCCACCACTGCTACCTTCCATGCTTCCTCAAACTCCTCTCCAACCTCAATATCAGTGCTAGTAGTAGCATGAGCAACAACACTATGCTTAGCAGAACTAGAAGAACACGTTTTCCAAACTGCACGAGAACTACTTCCCTCACGAGTCACCATGTGCCATGCTTGGTCTCAGTGGTTCTCTTCCCTCTACTCTTGGTTCAACTACCATATCTTCATTGGAACCAACACCCCGAACTCCACTAGACAACGATTCACCATTTTGTAGTAGTGATTCGCCATTTGTACTGGTGATTCGCCATCTGTACTGGTGATTTTCTATTTGTACTGGTGATTCGCCAAAAAATTATATATACATATTATATTATTAATAAAATTTCCTTCCATTTTTCCTATGTATCATGGGGATTCGCCTATTTATTATATATATAAATTTAGCGGGGTTCTTAAAATTTTCCCTGTGTCTCTTATTTATTTCTCATCTTAGATGATATTCCTTCTAGAAATAAAGCTTCTATAGAAGGACCTGCAATGAGACCAATTACTGGGAAAAATATTGAGAGGCTGGGGGGGTGAATCAATATTTGCAATAATCACAAAATTTTCTTTCTCTTTATTGATTTATATACACAACTTTGATTAGCCCAAAAATCATATTTGCGCGGATATTTAAATAGAAACTAGCATATACTCAAATAATTTTAATGTTTAGATAAACATTTAGAAACAATATTTAACCCAGATCATCAGTTATGCATCAGATAGTTAAGCAGTAAATATGTGTAGTAATAACAAAATAAATCATCACACATGAACACCAATATTTAAGGTGGAAACCCAATTCGGGAGAAAACCACCGCTGTTGTCATCTCAGTCTTCAATATTTATTACATATATAAAAAATCTTACAATATTGTACTGATGCATACTCATATTAGTATGCAAGCATCTACCTGTAGAATGCTGCAACCTTATCTTGTTCTCCAGCTACTACTGGAAGGGAGATCCAACCCCCTAATCTCGTTTACCAGCCACTACTGGAAGGGAGCTACAACCCCTGATCAGAACACCAGCTTCTACTGGCAGGAAGCTTCTTCTTCCACACTGAAGGCTTCAACCCTCAAACCCACTGTAGACCACATTTCATAAATTTTCACACTAGATCCACAACTCCAACACAACTCAACATAAAAACCAATAGACTTAACCCAAACTTCAAACAGAACAGTGAGATCACTGTAACCAGAACACAGTAATAAACCCATATTTCAGAATCAATATGTAGAATCAATTTCAACCCTGATCATTCATTTTATTAAATTCATATGTTACTTCATTTTACTGAACCTGCATGTATACACGCTTTCCTACACACCAACCTCCGTATAGATCCGTGAATATTGAATTTCCAGAAATTGATTAGTCTCAGAAACATATCTCATGCTTTTAGTTATATATATTTTCAAATTTGCAGAACCCTTAGTCAGTCAACATCATTAATAATATTTAATCACTCATTCATCAGATTTGTACATATTTAAATTAGCAGCATATACAATATTCAAACAACCCAGATCTACATGAAGACTTCATTGATAGACAACAGAAATATAGCAACAGTAAACAATTAACCTCTCCATCAAGCTTCAGAAAATCTTGACTTCAATATGCGCTTTAGCTTACAAAAACCCACATGTATACATACTTTCATCGTGACGAACCTACGTATAGATATGGAAATATTAATTCTGCAGAAGGTTTTGAGATTTGCAGACTTACCCAAATTTCTTCACTTCTTTTCAGCAAACATGCACCAGGTCACAGATTCAAACATCTCATCAATATATCATGCAAGTACATAGTCATTTCAGGTCTAGAGATCATGATCCATCATTGTATCCATGGGTGCATCACAAACTCATATCTACAAATAAACAAAATCCATTTCATGCAAATATACTTTAGAGAGAAGTATTTTGTTCAAACCCTTACGTGTACACACATTGCACTATGATCTACTTCTCCTTATATAAGTTTAGCCTTTATCAATACCATGAGCCAAAACCACACAAGTGTTGATGGTATTCTTGGATGGAATCAAATAGATGACACTGTGCTCAATATTTTGGAATAAAACCATGGTAATTCCCCCTAGTATCATAATTTTTAGAGCGCAAAAGGTATGCGCGAATTGGATCGTTCTTGTCTGCATGCATATGCAACTTAGCCTGCACGAACTCGCGTATAGAACCTTCAATCATGAATATTAACCATCTTCTACTAGACTTAAACGTTTCTTCTGCCAGACCTTCTATGAAACCACTCGTGCTTCTCCAGAAGTCATATACTTCATCATTTTCAAGAGAGTTGCCATCAAGGACAACATATGCAACCATAAGAATCATATTTTCAATAGTTACACCTACCAACCGCACCATACCTAAAGCCATATACCATCATTTGGCTCCACCAAGGATGATATATCCACGTCATCTAGTAGTGTCACCTTCCCTATAGCATGAAGCCCTTCACAGATGAGTTATTGTGTGATGTTTCCCCTATTGAATTTTCTGATATTTTATTAGGCCAACCAAACCTATGGAATCATCATATTATGTATGATTCGAGACCTCACTCTGTTAATATCACTTTAGGAAAGAATATATAGAGGATATTATAAGTAGCCCTGCCCACTACTATTTCCTTGATCTCTTTTAAGAAACACACTAAGACATCTCCCAAACTAGGAAATTTGTTTTCCTTAGGATTCACTCTCAGAGTAAGGGGAAGGTCATGGCCTCATCCATGGCCTCTAGAAAAGGATCCTCTACACAACAAAGCCAAATGGAAAAGATCATGGAGGAGTGTAGAGTTGTCTTGTTCTCACCCATGGGGGTACCTTTGCACTATTAGATCAAACATTCAATTGATCTAACCCCATGGGGACTTCACCTAATGAACCTCCGACATATCACATTCATTCATGGCATATTAAACAATACCCTTAATTTGACTACGTACTGGAAAATACCTCTAAAAATCACATTATTTAACCCATTACCATTACTAACCCAATACACTTTCCCATTTTAAAAAATCCCTAATTTCACCAGATATTGTAGGTATCCATTTTTTCATTAACAATTTTTATACATCTTTATATTTTTCATTAACTTTGAGCTCCATTTTTTATACCTGTCAATATGAAAACCATTTACCCCCTATATATCCCCCAATATATTATGTCATTTTTTCCTCAAAATATATCCCCCAATATGAACCCATGTGGTATGATATTACTCCCCAATTGAAGCCCACATGTCTAACCCCTGGCGCGCATCTACCCAATAAGTCAGTCTACCATCACTCTCTTCTGGAAAATGAGGAAAAAAAGTGCATATCTAGGAAATAATATATAAAGGGCACATACAATTAAGTTCCTCACCCTGTGGGAGCCCAATAGTGCTTGTACAGAGGAAGAATTGGATAATGAGACTCTATATTGATTATCAGGACCTAAAACAAATTATAGTCAGGAACAGATGCCCAATTCCCCGAATTAATGACCTTCTTGACCAACTCAAGGAAGCCAATTATTCAACAAGACCGATTTGAAGTCTAGCATTCAACAAGTTCCAATAGAACCCATATATGTGCAGAAAACCGCCTTCAAGTCCAAGGAGGGTTTTTCTTGAGTGGTTATTCATGCCATTCAATTTAACGAATTCCCCCGCAACCTTCATGAGGTTTATGGTTAACATTTTGTAACCTTTCACCAACTCATTTATGGTTTTGTATCTAGATGATATTCTCATCTTTGGCGAGATTTTGGAAGAGAATTTGCAACGTATTTGGTAGGTCCTTCACACTCTACGATAGGACAATCTATGTGCTAACCTATAAAATGCTACTTTAGCATGGAAAAATTCTAATATATAGGTTAAATTATTGATCGTTAAGGTGTGCATGTGGACCCAGCTAAGATTCAATTCATTTGGGATTGGCCAGAATCAACAACTCTAATAGAGCTTCGCAACTTCTTAGGCCTTGCCAACTTCTAAAAATTATGACATTAACTCATGAAAGAAAAGGGTACAACCCTTTACAATATCCATAGTATTAGTGAGATATGCAACCCATATGAGGTTAGGGTATTAGGTGCTACTTTAGTTCAAATAAATAATCCATGGAGATTAATTATAAAAAAGAACATATAATATGTTAAGATTAAATAAGGGTTTGATTCAGTAATTGTCATGGGGTTTATGACAGCAGTATGTAGTTACAGTCCTTTATACTTTAAGTCAAATTGTTGATCACCATTATTATTGAAAAAATAAAAATAAAACTAGTGGTAAATGGAGGTATGTGACAAGTGGTGTCAAAGCCCTATATAACACTGGGCATTTTATGGACCATCATGAAATGAAAAAATGATGTTACCTAGATATAAATTGTTTCATCCTTATGAAAGTAAATTTTTTTAACAAAACATTTTTGTGATTGATTTAATAAGGTAATCAGATTTATATGGTGGAAAAGAAACTTTCCTTAGATATGGCAGATGGAAAATAGTTATATGTGGAACTGGGAGGGGATGATACTACCGTGGATCCCAATTCTCATATTTTGGGAATAATCCAAAACTTGCAGTAGGAACTAGTTTAGCTGAGGATTAGCAATGAGCGACTATTGTAAACAATTCATGAGCAGGAACGTATCATAAGAGAATTGAAGAGTTTGGGAGTGTTGAAGAGTATGAAAAGATACACTCTAAGACCAAGAAGAACAAATGAGTGAATTCGAACTACACAGTTCGGACTCAGATTATGAGACAGACTGCAGTGAAGAAAATTTCCTTGGTGAAGAAGAACTGTCTCCTGAACTTGCCAATATTAACCTTCTTTCTAGAAAACTTGAAAATAAAACAGAATTGAATGCAGAGTTAGAAACAGAGGAGTTAGAAACTCCGCACTCTAAAGATGACAGTTTGCCAAGTGGTCTAGCGCCTTTAGAAGAGTTGTTTGATCTTAACGATGTGGCCAAAAAGCCAAAACTGGAACCTGTAGAGGCTGAAGTGGAAGAGTACAATATAGGCAGTGAACTTAAACCTATGATGATTAAACTGTCTAAGACTTTACCAGCTCACATTAAACTCAAATACATAGAGATGTTTAGAGAATTCTCTGATGTTTTTGCGTGGAGTTTCTAAGGATCTTAAAACCACCTATATGCCCAAAATAATACATTTAAAATTCCTAAGTAAACCAAAAACCATTCAGCAGAAACTCTGTAGAATAAACCTGTTCGGTTGCCTTTGGTTCGAGAGAAGGGAGATCGGCAGAAAATGTATGAGCTGGTATTATTGTACAATGAATACGAGATAGATTTATCCAATCTGGTGTATGTTAGGAGTAGGGCAGAAATCGGGCATATGCTTGATAAGACTTAAACAAAGATTCATTAAAAGACAACTACCCTTTACCTAAGATGGATCATATTTTAAAAAGGGTGGTAGGGTCTAGAAGAATTTCTTTACTTTATGGCTACCCAGGGTACAATCAGATCCTAGTCCACCTTGCTGATCAATTAAAGACAACCTTTGCTACACCATGGGGCACTTTCATGTATGTGAAAATGCCTTTTGGTCTAATGAATGCTGGAGAAAATTTTCAAAGAGCCATGGACATAGCATTCTATGATGAACTGGGCTTCTTCATCATTATATACCTTGAAGATGTCATTGTGTTTTCAAAGACAAATGAAGAGCACTTAGAACATTTAAGAATATTTTAGAAGTACGAAAGAAGTTAGGAATATCTTTGAACCCTAAGAAAACACTATTTGGTCTCCAAGAAGGTAAACTTCTTGGGCACATTATTTCTGAGGAGGGTATAAAGATAGATCCAAAGAGGATTGAGGCCATATTGCAAATCTCTCACCCTCGAAACATCAAAGAGTTGCAATTTTTCATTGGAAAGATTAAATTTTTGAGAAGGTTCATCCCCAACTTGGCTGAGCTCCTTAGGAACATCACAAACATGTTAAAGAAGGAGCAAGGGGTAAAGTGGACCTTGGAAGCAATGAAGTCCTTTGAGCCCAGGTAAACAAAGCTAACCAAACATGGGTTCTCATATTGTATAGTTCGGACTCAGAGTATGATATAGACTGCAGTGAAGAAAATTTCCTTGGTGAAGAGGAACCGTCTCCTGAACCTGTTAATATCAACCTGCTGTCAAGCAAACTAAAAAAAAAAATAGAATTGGATGCAGAGTTCGAAACAGATGAGTTAGAAACTTTGCACTCTAAAGATGAAAGTTTGCCAAGCGGTCTAGCGCCTTTAGAAGAATTGTTTGATCTTAACGATGTGGCCAAAAAGCCAAAACTGGAACCAGTAGAGGCTGAAGTAGAAGAGTGCAATATAGGCAGTAAACTTAAACCTATGATGATTAAACTGTCTAAAACTTTACCAGCTCACATTAAACTTAAATACATAGAGATTTTTAAAGAATTTTCTAATGTTTTTGCGTGGAGTTACGAAGATCTTAAGTCCTATGACACTGAAATAATACAGCACAAAATTCCCCTCAAAGAAAACCAAAAACCATTCAAACAGAAACTGCGCAGAATAAACCCTGTTCAGTTGCCATTGGTTCAGAAGGAGATCATGAAAATGTATGATGCTGGTATTATTGTCCCTATTAGATATTCTGAGTGGGTGTCTAATCTGGTGTCTGTTAGGAAGAAAACTGGAGAGATCGGGCTTTGTATAGACTTTAGAGACTTAAACAAAGCTTCATTAAAAGACAACTACCCTTTACCAAAGATGGATCACATTTTACAAAGGGTGGTAGGGTCTAGAAGAATCTCTTTGCTGGATAGCTATTCAAGGTACAATCAGATCTTAGTTCACCCTGCTGATCAATTAAAGACAGCATTCACTACACCATGGGGCACTTTCATGTATGTGAAAATGCCCTTTGGTCTAATGAATGCTGGAGCAACTTTTCAAAGAGCCATGGACATAGCATTCTCGGAGGAACTGGGCTTCTTCATCATTATATACCTTGATGATGTCACTGTGTTTTCAAAAACAGATGAAGAGCACTTAGAACATTTAAGAAAAGTTTTCGAGAAATGCAGAAAGTTTGGAATATCTTTGAACCCTAAGAAAACACTATTTGGTCTCCAAGAAGGTAAACTTCTTGGGCACATTATTTCTGAGGAGGGTATAAAGATAGATCCAAAGAGGATTGAGGCCATATTGCAAATCTCTCACCCTCGAAACATCAAAGAGTTGCAATATTTCATTGTAAAGATTAACTTTTTGAGAAGGTTCATCCCCAACCTGGCTGAGCTCCTTAAGAACATCACAAACATGTTAAAAAAGGAGCAAGGGGTAAAATGGACCTTGGAAGCAAAGAAATCCTTTGAACTGGTGAAACAAGCGTTAACCAAAACACCGGTTCTTATAAGTCCTGATTTTTCAAAAGATTTTTTTATCTTTTCATTTGCATCAGAACATACCATAGCTGTTATCCTTTTACAGAAAAATCCACAAGGACAAGAGCAGCCTATTGCATTCTTTAGCAAGGCATTGAGGTATGCCCCTTTGAAGTATAACATTATGGAAAAGCAATCTTTTGCTTTGGTTAAAGCTTTGAAAGACTTCAGAGTATACATCCTTCACTCACACATCATTGCCTTTGTCCCAAACTTAGTTGTTAAAGACATTCTAACACAGGACCCAGATGGTAACAAAGGTAAGTGGATCGCTATTATTCTTGAATATGATTTAGAGATAAAACCCACTAAACTCATCAAACGCCAAGGTCTAGCTAGATTGATGGTTGAATCCAATTTTGAAGTTCTTGATATTAATATGATTGATGCGTTGGATGACCAAGAAGAATTCTCAACTCCTATAGTTGAAGATTATTTTATGAATTCCCCTTGGTATGCTGATATTATTTATGTTTTGCTTAAATTGAATACACCTCCTGGTTTGAAAAAAGCAAAGGCAAGATTCTTAAAGTTAAAAGTTGTAAACTATTGCATTATAGATAGATGTCTTTATTGGAAAAATGCAAGTGGTCTATTGCTTAAATGTTTTCCTGAGTTTTATGCAGAGAAGGTTAAACACCAGTTCCATTGAAGGAGAGTGTGGAGGTCATTTTTACTGGAAGACAACAGCCAACAAAATTTTGAGGGTTGGTTTCTATTGGCCTACTCTTTTTCCTGATGTGCACAGAATGATCATAGCCTGTCATAAGTGTCAACTTTTTGAAGGCAAAAGAAAACTGTTACCCCTACCTCTGCATCCAATCACTGTTGAGTCCCCATTTCAACAGTGGGGACTTGACTTCATAGGAGAAATCCATCCCCCATCTTCTGCCCAGCATAGATGGATTCTCACTACCATAGAATATTTCACTAAGTGGATAGAAGTCGTACCTTATAGACAGGACAATGATTCAGTTATTATAAAATTTATGGAGACTAACATTCTCTCTAGATTCGGCTATCCTACCAATATTATCATTGATAATGCAGCAACATTTGGATCAAAGAAAATGGTTGAGTTCTGTCATAGATATCACATAACATTGGGGCATTCCATGGCCTATTACCCTCAAGGTAATGGACTTGCAGAATCCTCAAACAAAATCTTAATGAACATAATCAAGAAATTGTTGGAGGACAATAAGAAGTATTGGCACACAAAGCTGGTTCATGCACTTTGGGCTGACAGATTGACTTTAAATAAATCTATTGGTATGTCACCTTTCTAGCTTGTGTATGGTACTGATGAAATTTTTCCAAACAGCCTCGGGATACCAGTTATGAAGTTGATTTAAGAGTTACAAACAGAAGAAAATGACATGATCAGAAGAATGAACCAAACCATTCATCTTCAGCAAACCAGAGATGAAGTTTATAATAAAGCATTACAGAAACATGACAGCATTAAAAAGCTTTTTGACAAAAGAACAAAGGCCAGCAATTTCAAGATTGGGGACAAAGTTTTAAAATGGGACTCAAGAAGGGAAGAGAAGGGCAAGCATGGAAAATTTGACCACTTATGGCTTGGCCCTTACTCTATTCACTCAGCTGCTGGTAACAATGCATTTTTCTTGCAGGATTTGAATGGAGCAGAACTGTTTGGGGGTCATGTAAATGGCAGGATGCTTAAGCATTACTTCTCTTGATCCATGTTATGTTCCAAAAGCCTTTTTTTCTTTTTTTTCTTTTTTTCTTTTTTCCACTATAAATATTTCATCCACCATTGCATTCAAAGTTGTAAAAATCAAAAATACAAAAACAATGAAAATAAAGAAAAGAGGGAAGATTGTGAAAACAAGAAAGGTACAGTCCCATACCAAAAAAGAGAAACAAATCCAAAAGTGTGCAAGATTAAATGCCACTCCTACAAAACACACTTCTAGTTAGTCAAACAGCCTAATCTTGACTAATTAGTTTTAAATTTTCTGCTGATAGGATAGTGAATTCAATTTTCCAAACTGTTTAATCTTGGCTTATCAGTAGATAGATTAGGATAGAAATGAAAGGTTCAAACATGTTCAAAACATGAACCTAAGTTTCCAAAAAGAGATGACTCAAATCTTTTTCTTTTTTTTAGTCAAAAACATGTAAATCTAGTTCTAATTAACTCAAAATCTGAACCAGAGAAACAAGAAGGAACAGCTCAAACAAAGGTCAAAACAGAGCTGTAAAAAGAGAAGGCAGTACTTTGAACTTTCAAATCTTAAGCCTTCCATTTTGTTTTAAATTTTCTGCAAAATAAATGTCTATGTGCAACTTGTTTTTATGCCATAGATCATAGCAAGTCAAACAGCTTAATCTTGACTTTACTGTTTTAAAATTTATGTTTTATAATTTAGAGAATAAAATCTATTGGACAGTTTAATCCCAACAGATTGATAGAATCAGTAGAGAATCATATGGGCTCAACTATTTAATTTGATTCCATGGAGAAATAAGGAGTAGAAATAGATTATATTTCCTGCTTTCAAAAGAATAAAATGTTTTGAAAAGAGTTTGCCAATCCAAGTGCACTCTAATGAAGAAAAAATGTTAGATCAGTAGGATTGGGTAGGTAGAAAGTTTGTATTGATGAAGATCCATTATTTTTATGGTTGCTAATATGTTTTCAGAGAAAGTCATCTCAGCAAAGGAAAAGCAGCCCAATGGATCAGGCACAAGTCAGCCTCCCAGAGAACATAATGGATATGGCACAGGTCAGCCTCCAAGAGAATGCAAGTTTGAAGTTCTTGTTCCCTTCAACAAGGCACCGTCCCCAAGTGGAGCCACTGTTAGCCACCTATAATATTTTTTATAGCAAAAGGTGGCTAAGACTCTTTGAGCCTTCAAGGAACAAATTTTATTACTAAAAAGTGTTGGCTCTTGAAGACTCTCGAAGGCCTCATGCCTTTCCTCTATCCAAAACTTCACTGCTTTTTCCCTTCAGAACTCAGAAATCCTGCTGATTTCCAAGCCAGAATATTGCTGCAAGCACCATTTCCCTCTCTCCCCTCTTCCAGACTAACCTCATTTTAACCCTTTCATTTCCCATGAAAAACCTTCATTTTCATCTTTTTCCCTTTCCCCTTCTTAAAAAACCCTTTGATAAGGTTCAAAGACTCCTTCTTTACCTTATAAGAACCCCTCTAAACCTTCAAAAATCATTCAAAAATCCATAAAAATCATATCTTTTATGTATTGTGAACTTAAGCCCCCTTGGGCTAAGTTTTAAAACCCCCCCTCCATACACCCAGCTGCTAGGACCGAGCGCTAGTCCTTTGAGCGCTTATTGCGCCACCCCATCGCCTTTAGCCCCTCCTTTAAAAAACCCCGGTCACATTTTTCCCATATGCCCCATGGCCCCGCAATCGGGCACCAAGCCATTTTATAATTTTTCCCGCCGACGTTTAAAAAACTTTGGTTATATATATATAAAACCTCAATTTATATTAATTTTTCGACATTTTATTATTTTATTAAATTTTCCATCGGTACAAGTTTTAAATCGTTCTGCATCGTCGATCTAATCTACAGATCGACAATGCGGAGCCCGTCTCCCGTGGTCCCCATATTCCACTCACCCCGTCCAAAAACTGCGTGGTATCTATCGCACCGCCTTTGGGCGAAGGCGGTTTTTTCCCAAACGCCAGCGATTCCTTACGCCATTTGACGCGTGTCTTGGGCACTGTTCATAAAACCGTCGTCCATCGCGCATTATTGTTCGGACGTGGATGCCCAACGATATCATTGTGCACCATCCGATCTCGGGCGGTTCATCTGACGGCTATCGCTCGCCGAAGATGCCTGATGCTTAACGTGGTCCCGGTGCACCATCCAATTAATCTCCGCAATCGATCTGATCTGCAGATCGACGGTCCATATTCCATCGCCCTGATTTCGTCTCCCAGTCAATGATTCTCCATTTTGACTTTCCCCCTCGCTCTCGACCATCGATCTCTACGCGATCGACGGCTCTGATTTAATCTTTCTTCCGCCTTCTTCGATTAATCCTGATCGTTGGATGATGCCATCCAACGGCCATGCTTCCTCCATGTATCCTCCACAGCAATAAACCTATATACACAGGATTTTTTAATGTTTGTTTGTATTTTGCAGGGTTTAAATGGTTTTTCGCCATTTTTGAAGAAAAATTCAAAGGTGGAGGATGACGATCCTCCCGCCTTCGATTCACCAAATAAAATCATCATAGGGTGTTGACAACACGTTTCATCAGTGTTCCTTCAGGCATTGATGCCATATCGCCCCTGCGCAGCCCTATACATCAAAAAAACCATGAATCGGGCGCAGTCAGAGAGTATCAGTGACGAAGACCAAAATTTATCAGAGCAAAGGATTAAAAGACAGATTTTGCGGGGATCACGACTAAGAATGATTATCAAAATCCTAATCCCCAATTTAAAAACATAGTTTAAGGAAATCTAAAGTATTTTAACTGACAGAAACCCTCCACCGCGACAAATTGAGGCAAATTGATCCCTCTAGCTACCATGACGCCACCTGTGCCTCAAAGTATTCAATCAGAGGCCGAAGTTATTGATCAAGACCATATTTCTACCTCACAATGTATCTAAAGAGTAAATTCGGACAAAGAACTAAATGACAGACATCTGCAGAGTTACTTCGACGCCACACAGAGCCTCAGAGGTCAAAAAAATCTCCCACCGAGCTTAATCATTATGTAAAACATTTAATACAGAGGATATGTATGTAAGTTTCTTCATTGAGCCCCTCAAAGGCCAATAAGCCATTAATTCTATATTATTGTAATTGAGATCTTTTATGAAATCTCACCTCCTCATCCTTCTATATATACTACTGCAAAAGATGAGTGAGGGGTTGGTTGTAGAACTTTGGAATACATTTAAGCTTGAAACTTGTGATTGTAAATAGTGTTCACTGGCCCTTGGAGATCTACTTTGTGATAGATTAGTTGGGTTGAATAGTGAAGATGATTGTTGAACTGAAACATTGGACCCGAAGACTGTAACTAGTTTGACATCAATAACAAGTTCTTTCTTGGGATCCTCATCTATATTGCTAGTGAAATGTTTCTTTCTTTGTTATGGTTTTTCTTTCTATATATGTCATATTTTCCACTTTTCTCTAATAAAGAACAAAATTTATAGAGTTAGGACCTACTGTATATCAATAACCTTCTCTGACTGATAAGCTTTATCTCAATGTTTTCCTCTAAATTGTTTATTTAAGAATGATTTAATACAACTAAGAATTTAGGAATGTTGGAGTTCCCTCGTCCTAATGTTTGTCTTAAACATTGTTTCTTGAAAGTTATTTTCCTCATTTTCTTATTAAAGATGACTATGGAAGATATGTTGTGCCCTAGCCCTAGTTTTGCTCCAAAAGCAGATTCTGAAAGTTTCCCTTGGTGTTGACTGAAAGCAGATTAGGTTCAAAAGCACTTTATCTGATCTTAAGTTTACACTATGTCTTCTCTTATGTGTTTTCATACTTTCTGAAGGTAATTATGTGGATTACTGGATTGTTTGTCAATTAAGATGCTTTAATACAAACTTTCCCAAGAAGTTTATGGTTAGCCCTGTTCTTGGTTGGTTTTAAACAGTTACTTAAGAGGATTTTCTTGTTTGGACTGACTTTAAATCCTTTGTGAAATTATTATCAGTTTCCACCATCTCCAACATTTTATTGTTTCCATTCCATCACTCTAATCTCAATAATATTGTGATATAGATGACTTGCCCCTTAGATCACTCTTGATGTTGTTGTTAAATTAAAGTCCTTTTATGACTCCATAGCCTAATGGACTAAAAACCAGCGTTATATCTATATTTTGTACAGCTATTTTATCTTACAAAACTATACACTTTGAAACACTTTTTGCATAAAGAACTTTCTCCTAAATAATAATCATGCTCAACCATTTGAAAAACAAACAAACCCTTGGCCTTCATAACTAGCTAATATCATAACCCCTAAACTTCAAACACAAATCCATATTTTTACATATAAGAGAGATCGCTCTCCGGATTCAGGAGGGCTAGATCCTAGAAGTCCCAAAAGTTGGTTGAAGCAGTGTTTTAGCCTTCTGAGTTTAGTCTTACAATACAAAATTACGATTCTAACAAAAGTAAATAGCAAGTAAGGACTAGGTGGCAGAGAAAGGGAACCCCTAAAGTGTTGGGGTTGTGGTGAACCCCACTTAATCCAAGAATATCCTCACAATCCTATATCAATTCAGAACATTTAGGCGATCTAGGAGGCAACCACGGTGAATAACGTGGCTAGAAGCATTCCATAAATCAATGCGGCATTAGAAGATCGGTAGGTTGAACACCAATCAACAATGATTGAAATCAAATCTATTATTCACAACCAACCTGTGTTTGTTTAAATTGATCCTAGATCTAGCTTAAGTTAAGCTAGCTCTAGGATCAATTTAAACAAACACTGTAAATTGTGGAAAACTGTAAATTGCAGTAAAAAAGTATTAGAATTCCTTGTTGGTACAGTTGGAATGGTACTAAATGAAAGGTAACACATAAATTAAAACAGTGCATTGTAAATTTGAATGGGTATTCCACATATTTGAAACTTAATATCCTTCTGTTGGGGTGATATGATGCATTAATTGGCATGGATTGGTTACAATAATAGAAGGTTTTCATAAATTATGTAGAAAATACTGTGCATTGCATTAATTTGTAGGGACAACCAGTTATGATTAAGGGAAAACAAAAACCAGTTGTTGTCTGACAAATATTTGTGTTGCAATTGGAAAGGAAAGTAGGAAAGGGTTGTCAATTCTATATGGTTCATGTGGAAGAGACAGAACATCACACATAAAAAACTACCTTATAAAATCTTCCAGTAATCATATATTTCCAAGATGTTTTTCCTGAGGAAATTCCTAAGCTACCCCCTCATAGAGACATAGATTTCTCTATTGATTTAGTACCAGGAGCTACTCTGGTGTCCAAGGCCCCATATAGAATGAGTACATCAGAACTATTAGAATTAAAAATGAAATTGCAGGAACTGTTAGACAAAGGCTACATCAGACCGAGTGTGTCCCCGCGGGGAGCTACGGTGCTATTTGTCAAGAAAAAATATGGCACTTTCAGAATGTGCATTGATTATAAGAAACTGAATAAGCTGAATATCAAAGAAAGATACCTCCTACCATGTCTTGATGATTTGTTTGAAAAAGTGAGGGGAGCAATGGTATTTTCAAAGATTGATCGATGAATTGGTTACCATTAGATTTTCATAAAAGATGAAGACATCAATAAAACATCTTTTAGAACCAGATATGGGCATTATGAGTTCATGGTATTTCATTTATGTCTCACCAATGCACCTGCCACCTTCATGTGTCTTATGAATAGTGTCCTCCACTAATATATTGATAAATTAGTGGTATTTTTCATAAATGGCATCACAATATACTCCAGGAATGAGGAGGAACACCAGGAACATCTCATATTAGTGTTTCAAATATTAAGGGAACACTGGATTTATGCAAAACTCAGCAAGTGTGATTTTTACACACCCAGAATTCAATATTTGGGACATATTATTTCTAAAGAAGGATTGTCGCTAGACCCTGAGAAAGTTAAAGCAATTATAAATTGGTTTGTACCCATGGATGTACTAGCAATTCGTTCATTTATATGGATTGCTAGATATTCTCGCAGATTTGTGGAGGGATTTTCAAAACTAGCCTATCCCATTACCTCCTTGTAGAATAAGGGAGTAAAAATTGAATGGAAAACCCAGTGTCAATAAATATTTGATAAATTAAAAAAAAAATACCACATCCCCCATCTTAAAAATTTCAGATCCAAACAAGGAGTTTACGATGTGCACAGATACTTGTATAGAAGCAATGGGAGGATTGTTTCTGCAAGATAATGTTGTCATAGCATATGAATGAAGGAAATTGAAAAAACATGAGAAAAATTATGCATTCTATTAATTATAATTAGTTGTTGTTATACATGCCTTGAAAATGTGGAGGTATTATTTATTGGGAAAGAAGTTTGTGTTAATAACTGCCCATATTAGTTTGAAATATTTCTTTAGTCATATAGATTTAAACACAAGACAAGATAGATGGTTAGACTTCCTTAGTGAATTTGAATTTTCTATAAAGCATATCAAGGGAAAGGAAAATAAAATTCAAGATGCATTAAGTAGGCATGCCCATTCTTTGATAACTAATATCGGTACCGGCATGAAGAGAGATTTTGAAGAGCAGGTGAAGAAATCCCTAGCACGTGAACCATAGTATCAGTAAATGTAGCTAAAAATATAGTAGAAAGGAATTCATGTGTTTTCCATAAACCAAAAATGGTTAATTGTATACCAACATAGTTCGTATGTTCCTAATGTACTTGTCTTGAAACAGATGATACTAGACGAATACCACAAGAGACCATATGTTGGCCACCCAAGTTACTAGAAAATGGTAATAGCTTTAAGAAAAAAATTGTTTTGGTCGAGTATGAAGAAGGAAGTAGCAGATTACTTGGAAAAGTGCTTAGAGTGTCAACGGGTAAAGTGGAACATTAGCACCCAATAATATTATTAAACCCATTACCAATTTCAGAATGGAAATGGGAGGTGATGTCCATGGATTTTATAACTAGGTTACCAAGAACTAAATATCAGCATGACTCCATCCTGGTAGTGGTGGACACACTAGCTAAAGTTGCACATTTTTTTCATGTGCAGTCTACCTTTGTAACAACATAGGTGGCTAACATTTTCATGAAATAAATTTTCAGACTTCATGGAGTACCAAAAATGATAGTCTCTGACAGAGATGAAAAATTTACTTCCAATTTATGGAAAGCTCTATTCAAAGGAATAGGGACCAAGCTAAACTTCAGTATTATATACCATCCTAAGACATATGGCCAGACTAAAAGGACATATTATATTTTGGAGGGAACGCTCTATATGTATGTAATGGATAGGCCCACAAATGGGAATATTTTTTTCATTTAGTTGAATTCGCTTACAATAACAGTTACCAAGCCTCTATAAAAATGAGTCCTTTTGAGGCCTTATATGGCAGAAAAATGTTAGGTCCCTATATTAATAGTTTAGTCCCTTATTTTTATTAGTGTAGCCCCCTTATTGTTACTTTTGTACCCCTGTAACCCCAATATTGTTATTATTGTGCCCTTACATTGTTATTTTTAGGTTGGCTAGCATTATATTGTGGGCCCATGGACTCCTATATATAGAAGGAGGTTTTCGTCATTTGAAGCATCCAAGAATTGTTCATTTATGTAATGTATTGAATGTTTCCCCCTCAAAGTGGCTGATTTCTAAGGCGTTGATCTCTCTTTTCCTCTATTTTTGGAGCTGGTTTCATAACATTTGGTATCAGAGCTTTGGATTCTAGGGTTTTTCTACTCCAAACAGGTCATCGTGGAATTTTCACTATAACATTTTTTCTACGAAGGTTAAAAAGATGAAATGGTTAGAGTGCGAATCCAAAATCGTAAGGAACATCTTCACAAAATTTTAGAGCTTGGTTTGAAATATTTTAGGAGATATGATCTGTGGAAGTTAGGGCTTTTTGTAGGCTCCTGAATTTAACCTAAACAAGTCATCGCGGAATTTTCGTTATAAATATTTTTATACGAGGTTTCAGAAGCTGAAAATTTCATAGAACGAAGCTGAAATCCTGAAGAACCTCCTGTAAAAATTTTAGATATTGGTTCGCAATATTTTTGGAGATATGATCTGTGGAAGTTAGGATTTTTTCAAGCTCTCGAATTTCATCTCAAAGAGGTGACCGTGGGAAAAAAATCATAACCCTCTCTCTGAGCATCTGATTGAGATTCTATAGAAAGTATCCGCAAGTTCATGATGATAGTTTCCTATCAATAGATTTCAAAGCCGAAGGAGGAAACAATGACACATGGCAAGTCGTACAAGTTCGCTCTATTGAACCAGTCCATAATTAGATCATTGTGGTAGATTGGATATAAATTTGTCATGAAGAGTCCAAATCAGTTCAGACCTGTGGAATTCCAAAGAGGATTCAGAGGGATACCTCAAGGCAAAATTTTATATATTTAAGATCCTAAATCACATAAATAATTCAGTTTCAATATCGAGCTCCTCAAAAGAAAGAAAAAGGTGTGTATTTTTTTTCGAATTACATAAGTCTCGTTTCAAAAAAATTAGTTTGAATTTATTCTTAGGGCATATTGAAGAATAGATATCAGTATTGGGTTCTAAAATTCCCCCCATAAATAATTCAATACCCATTAATCCTTCAGAAGGTTCTACTATGACTCATGAAGGCAAAGAAATGCAACATGAGATGTCAAAATTACAAGAGCAAGTGCACCTATCGCAAAGAGAAACAAAAAATGAAATGGAAGTTTTGAAGAAAGGCATGGAAAATAATATGGATGGTTTGAAGAAAGGCATGGAAGCTAAGATTGAGGGCATGGAAGTTGGCATGGAAGCTAAGATAGATGACATGGAAGCTAAGATCGATGAAAAAATGTAAAACATGAAGAATGATATAAAAGTAGAAATCGAAGGTTTGGAAAAGTTGATACAAGAAATGTTTCCTAATGGAAAAATGATCCAGGTGGATATTGGTGGTCACCCGCCTATTCCACTTGGGGCCCCACCATTGTCTCTTTCAGTTTTTCAGTTTTGGTACAACTTACTATTTTTAGCAGTTTTTCGGGTCCTGAACTTCCAGAGCCATTTTGAGGCCCTAAACAACGTTTTTTGGGAAAACGGAGAGAAATATGGGTCCATGTACCAATGTTTCTTGTTCAAAATTTGTAGTCCTCGGATATATCTTTCTAACGAGGTATGGTACGCGTCAAACGGAGATCGTATGCCAAAGTTACGCCCCTGGGAAGTTGAAATACCAATTTACCCAAACGGGGCCCATAGTTTTGGCGCTTCATCTCCTAGGGTTAGGGTTTTGGATGTTTAGGATTTCCCATTGTTTCTAAATAATAAATAGGCCCTCAAGCCTCATTATAACTCAGTTTAGAGGCATGTAGCCAACACATATCTTCTAGAGGCCAACTACTGCGCTCTTCGTTTACATAGAATCTGTACGTAAGAAAATTGTCCATCGGTTCTTTTGATATTAATGAAGTGTTATTTCCGCTGCATCTCTGTATTTATGGTTATGTGTTATAGGCCCTCGAGCCTCATTGTAACTCAGTTCAGAGGCCTGTAGCTGCCACATCGCTTCTCATAGATAGCTACCAGCGCCCTGGCTAGTTTTATTTCCATTCTGTCTGTAAGCAAATTTCAGTTCTTTGATATTAATGAAATGAAGTGTTATTTCCACTCCATATTTGTATTTATGGTTATGTGTTTATTCTGTTGCGTTCCTGCATAAATCCGGATCAAAAAAAGATAGTAGAGGAAACTCATGATGAGAATAAAATAAATGTTAATCGTGATTTCTTAAACTCTAACGTTGGATGGAAGAAACACCATATTCCAAAGATGGATATGAGGAAGTTTGATGGCAAGGATCCTATAACATGGATACTACAGATGGAGAAATATTTTGATCTCAATAATGTGCAAAACACACAAAAGGTACGCATTGCAACTTTACATTTAGAACAAAATGCATTTGTATGGTATCGATGGCTTTGCTCCCATAAAAAAATTGTCACTTGGTCAATTTTTACGGAGGAAATGATAGCACATTATGAGGATACAAAGAGCAATACCTTCTTTAGCCAATTGATAAATCTCAAACAAAAGGGTTTAATGGGGGAGCACATTGAGGACTTCCAAAAATTGAATATAAGGGTAACTGATATTCCAAAGGAACATAGGATTGATCTCTTCATAGGTACTTTAAAGGATAACATCCAACATGAAGTTCGTGTTTTGGAACCTGATTCATTGGAGAAGGCATTCAGGTTGGTAAGAAAAATTGAATGTAAAATTATGGCGACAAGGAAGCCTACCACTCACTTCTATAAAGAGGGAAGTGTTGCTACTCCTAGATTTCCACAACCTACAAGGTTGACACCACAACAATTGGAAGAAAAAGAGAAAAAGGGCTTTGCTACAGTTGTGATAGAAAATACACTAAAGGTCATAAGTGTGCTGAGAAGAAATTATTTTACATAGATTGTGAAGAGGAAGAAGAAAATGAACAAGAATCTTCAAAATAAGAGGATATACACCAGGAACCAACCCTAGAAGAGGAAGAAATGAGTCTGACCATATCGTGTAATGCATTGGCAGGAATTACCACTCCTCAAACTCTCAAGATAGAAGGACATATCAAGAAGAAAAAGGTAATAGTGCTGATTGATTCAGGTAGTACCCATAATTTTATTCATTGTAAGGTAGCCAAGGAATTGAATTGTTTCCTATACCCAGCACCAGAATGTCAAGTGATGGTTGCAAATGGAGGAACTATAAATTTCTCTAGAAAATGCCATAATATCAAGCTAACAATGGGGGAATATGTATTGAATAGTCCAATGCTTTCCATTCCTATGGGAGGTGCTGATGTTGTACTAGGAGTACAATGGTTACAATCTTTGGGGATGGTAGCTTTTAATTTTCAAGAATTTTTCTTGAAATTTTTTTCAGAAGGAAAGGAAGTCGAATTACAGGGTATTGCGGGGAAGCCAGGAAGGATAATAAGCTCTAATGTCATGACAAAGCTTCTAAAGAAAGAACAGCGAGGTGTAATTGCACAATTATGCTCACTAGAAGTTCCAAAATCAAAATCATCTATTTCTGCAGATCTCCAACAAGTCTTGGACAATCATTCCAAGGTGTTTGAAACTCCCAAAGGACTCCCACCTATTCATGATCATGATCATGCTATTCATTTGATTCCAGGAAGTGTTCCTCCAAACATCAGGCCTTATAGATATCCTTATGCCCAAAAGAGCGAAATTGAACGTATGATTGCAGAAATGTTAGAGGCAGGTATAATTCAACCTAGTCAAAGTTCTTTCTCTGCTCCTGTAGTATTGGTACACAAGAAGGATGGATCATGGCGAATGTGTCCGGATTATAGGGAGCTCAATAAGCTCTGCATTAAAGATAAATTTCCCATTCCTGTGATTGATGAATTATTGGATGAATTACATGGAGCAATTTATTTTACCAAGTTGGATCTTCGTTCAGGATATCATCAAATGAGAATGAAGACTGAAGATATTCCAAAAACAGCATTTCGAACTCATGAGGGTCATTATGAATTTTTGGTCATGCCTTTTGGCCTTACCAATGCACCTTCTACATTTCAAGGGTTGATGAATTCCATTTTCAAACCCTTCCTTAGAAAATTTGTGCTAGTATTTTTTGATGATATACTAATCTACAACGGGTCTTGGAAGGATCATGTTCAACATGTTGACAGGGTGCTCAAACTATTGCAGGAGAAAAAATTATATGCAAAAACATCCAAATGTTTCTTTGGAGTACAAGAGGTGGAATATCTGGGTCATATTGTATCTCACGAGGGTGTTAAGGTAGACCTAACAAAATTAAAGCCATTAAGGAATGGAAAGTCCCCACAACCATAAAGAAGTTGCGAGGATTTCTCGGGTTAACAGGGTATTATCGCAAGTTTGTTAAGAATTATGGGAGAATAGCAGCACCTCTAACAACATTATTGAAGAAAGATGTATTTTCATGGACTCCTGAAGCAACTAAGGCCTTTGAACATCTTAAAGAGGCAATGTGCCTAGCACCGGTCTTAGCTACGCCAGACTTCACGAAAACCTTTATTGTGGAATGTGATGCCTCAGGAAATGGAATTGGTGCGGTTTTAATGCAAGAAGGAAGACCCATTGCTTTTGAAAGTCATCCAATCAAAGAAAAGTATTTACAGAAACCTATTTATGAGAAGGAAATGTTAGCAATACTGCATGCACTAAAGAAATGGCGAACTTACCTAATGGGAAGACACTTCAAGGTAAAAAATTATCATGATAGTCTTAAACACTTTTTGGAACAAAGACTATCTTCAGAAGAGCAGCAAAAATGGGTCACAAAGATGTTGGGTTATGACTTTGAAATAATCTACAAAAAAGGAAAGCTTAATGTTGTTGCAGATGCACTCTCAAGAAAGAATGAAGAGGTGGAAGCATTACTTTTTTCCATTTCTATTATCCAACCAAATTGGATAACCGAAGCAAGAGATGAATGGAAGAAGGAAAAAGATGTATGGACACTCATTCAAAAGTTGCAGCAAGATCCTAGTACATCTGATACATTTAGTTGGAAAAATGATTCCTTATGGTACAAAGATCGCTTATATCTTTGTAATAATTCCCGACTAAAACAAAAGATTCTTCTGGAATTGCACACTTCTCCTTTAGGAGGACACTCAGGATTTTTAAAAACTTACCACAGGGTGAAGAAAGAATATTTTTGGGATGGCCTTAAATCTGATATTCGAAAGTTTGTGGCGGAATGTTTGGTTTGCCAGCAGAATAAAGTGGAAACAATTAAGACCCCAGGACTTCTACAACCTTTATCCATTCCAAGTCAACGTTGGGAGGAGATTTCAATGGATTTTATCACGGGTTTACCTAAGTCCAAAGGAAAGAGTGTCATCATGGTGGTAGTTGATAGACTTACCAAGTATGCACACTTTTGTGCATTATCTCATCCATTTAAAGAAATTACAGTTGCTACTACATTTATGGACAGAATTCAAAAGCTACATGGAAGCCCAAGGGTTATTGTGAGCGACAGAGATCCCATTTTTACTGGAAATTTTTGGACGGAGTTATTTTCTTGTTTGGGTACTCAATTAGCTCATAGCTCATCTTATCATCCTCAATCCGATGGTCAAATTGAGATAGTGAATAAATGTTTGGAAGGATATCTTCGTTGTTTTGTATCTGATAAACAAACACAATGGGTCAAGTGGTTACCTCTCGCTGAATGGTGGTATAACACTTCCTTCCATACTGCAACCAAAATGACCCCATTTATGGCACTTTATGGATATCATCCACCATCCATCACATCATCTTTAAGGGAAAATTTGAAGGTTCAAGCAGTGGAAGATCACATCGAGCATCAGCAAAAATTTCTCCAACTCTTAAAGGATAACCTGAATTTGGCACAAAATCGAATGAAACAACAGGCAGATCAACATCGCAGCGAGAGAAGTTTTGATGTAGGAGATTGGGTATTTTTACGGCTACAACCATACAAATAAATGTCCCTCAAGCAAGCAAAGAAGGATAATAAATTATCGCCAAAGTACTATGGTCCTTACAAGGTGGTGCAAAAGATTGGTACTATGGCATACAAATTGGAGCTTCCTGCTTCTTCGCGAGTACATCCAGTTTTCCATGTTTCATGCTTAAAGAAGGTTATAGGTGAAAATCTTCCAGTTCAAACAATATTGCCAGAACTTGATGAGGAAGGAAAATTCATATTGGAACTAGAAGCGGTCATGGAAACAAGAACTCGACAACTACGAAATCGATCAATTTCAGAGTATCTCATCAAGTGGAAGAACTTACCCACTGAAGATTCTACATGGGAGGATGAGAATTTTATACAGAAGCACCCAGAGCTACTCAAGCATTGAGGACAACACTTTTTTGAAGGAGAGGGCATGTTAGGTCCCTATATTACTAGTATAGTCCCTTATTGTTGTTAGTGTAACCCCCTTATTGTTATTATTGTACCCTTGTAACCCCCATTTTGTTATTATTGTGCCCTTAAATTATTATTGTTAGGTCATCTGGGATTACATTGTGGCCCATGGACTCTATATGAAGAGGTTTTGAGTCATTTGAAGTATCCAAAATTTTCATTTATGTAATTTATTAGAGTTTCCCCCCTAGTGCAATTCTAGGCGTTGATCCCTCTTTTCTTATTTTTTGGATTTGTTTCTTAAAAAATCACCACCACTCGATTGAGTCGCTTCGAAAGATAAGTTGGTGCTTGGGCCAAATGAATTATGTAATGCATAGTGATATCGGCCAGTAATCACTAAAAGAAAATCGTCATAAAGAAGTTCATGCGGAGACAAAAGACACAAAAGAGTTCAAAGTTGAATATCACATCTATTTAAGGGTTAAAACTCATAAATTACCTTAATACTGGCAGTTATGCCAAGTTGGAAACACTATTTTGTGGGCCATTTGAGATTTTGGATCGAATGGGTCCAGTGGCAAATGAGTTGGCTGTACCTAATGATGTTAAAATACATAATGTTTTTCATGTATCATTATTAAAGAAATGTGTTCATGATCCTTCTCATGTGTTTGAATTGAATTTGATACAGGTGGAACCCGAAGGGAAATTTCTTCCAGAACCACTTCATATCTTGGATCAGAAGAAATCATGCTCAGGGAATAGATCATAACCGAGGTGGAGAAAAGTGCAATGGAGGCACTTTACACACCAAGCGAGACATGACGATGAGATAGCATGAAAATTTATTTCACTAAAGTATTAAAGGATTAAATAAACAATTTTAAAACAAGAGGACAATGTTCTTGTTTCTCAGGGAATTTGTAATATTAATTTTTAATTTATATGCTTTTAGTTGTTGGACTATTTCTAATTATAGCGAAATATAATATTATTGGCATTGAAACAATGTAAATATTAACAATGATGTTTTTAGAATAATATTAAGCATGTTGAGTATTAATCACGGAAATGAATCATAAAGAGATCTACTTGATTCAAATCCCGTGATGGATAAGATGGAATTAATTACTTTCCTAAAAATAAATCTTCCTAAAGCCCTATTTTGGGTAACCAAGCAAAGAGAAGAAAAGAGATATCAGCGCCTTAGAAATAAGCCACTTCGAGGGGGCAACCTCCAATACATTACATAAATGAACAATTCTTGGATGATACAATTTACAAAACCTCCTTTCTATATATAGGAGTCCATGGGGCCATAATGTAATCCTAGTGGGCCACAATGTAATCCTAGGCGACCTAACAATAATAATTTAAGGGCACAATAATAACAAAATGGGGGTTACAAGGGTACAATAATAACAATAAGGGGGTTACACTAACAACAATAAGGGACTATACTAGTAATATAGGGACTTAACATGCCCCTCTCCTTCAAACAAGTGTTGTCCTCAACGCTTGATTATTTATTGATGCTTCTGTATAAAATTCTCATCCTCCCATGTGAAATATTCTACAGGAAAGTTCTTCCACTTGCTGAGATACTCTGAAATTGATCGTACTTGTCGAGTTCTTGTTTCTATGACTGCTTCATAACTTCTTTCGATGTGATGTTGATCTTTCTGTTGTTTCATTAGATTCTGCACCAAAGTTGGGTTATCCTTTGAGAGTTGGAGAACTTGTTGTTGATGCTCGATGTGATCTTCCACTAATTTATCATCCATATTTTCTATTATTTGATCCTTAAAACCATCCAACTTAGCCTCCATTTCTTCTTTTAAACCATCTATTTCATCTTCAATTGCTCTTCGTAAGATCGAAACGTGTTGCACTTGGTACCGTAATTTTGATATCTCATACTGCAACTCTTCCTCTTCATGCGTCATAGTATAGATTTTTGAGGGATTAATGGGTATGGAATTATTTTTTGGAGGCATTATAGAACCCAATATTGATAAAAATTCTAAAATATGCACTTGGAATCACTTCAATTT
>JAXQQM020075783.1:0-13832 GCA_034641835.2 Pinus albicaulis | reverse complement strand
TGTAACTTTAACCTGTTGGGGTTCCCATGTTTTGGCCAGATTGGCAAGACAAAAAGATGAGACAACATCAAAACCATTTTCAGACCTTAGGATCTAGCCCTCCTGGGTCCAGAGAGGGATCTCTCTATATGAGCAAAGGTTTTATGTCTACGAAGCTCAAAACTAAAGATGTTAGGCTAGTTATAGGCACAAGGTTTATTTTTTGATTTGTTTGTTTGGTTGATGGTTATCAGGAAAGAAGGATTCAGTGTAAGACCAGGATGAGCAAATAGGGATAAGACAAAGGTGAAATTTCCCAGGAAATATTCAAAACCATTGGGCAATGGAGTCAGGAAAGGATTTGCTTGCTAATCAATAGGTAGGCTTTCAACTGGGCTAGTCATCTGAAACATAAGATCTTCAAGATGATTGTGTGATATGGAAAAGTAGGAGGGGAGGAGGTAACATAGATTCAAAGCACAAAGTTAAAGACCAGCTGGTCGTACAAGGATCCTAGTGGACAGGGCTAACTCTAATCCCCAGTGTTCCCAAATCTTCCAACTAAATCTATAACAAGAAACATCTAAGAACTGAATTCATTTAATTCATACATCAGAGAGCAGGAAATAACATCCACTACACTGGTTAAACCAACTAAAATCATTTCTTAGATAATACATTTAGAAGAGAAACATCAATGGCAAGGAGAGTAGAAACATACGGTACCTAACAAGGGTAAATCCTATGCCAATATTCTGATGCAAGCCAGTAGAAACGAAATGAAATGAATGTAAACACAAAGATAGGGAAACATCACCGCTGCTTCAGATCAGGATCCAAAGAAATGTGCTTGTCATATTAAATAGCAATACTAGTCAAGTACAACATTGCCAATAGCTGAATACTCAGTCTGAAAACATCTTCTTCACCCTATATTACAACTTTACACAGAGACTGTGTCTCAAAAGAAACTACTTGCAGTTCTCTGATAACTGATCAACAACCTTTATAATGAGTTTCTTCATGAATTTATAGCTCCGGAGGAGCAGAGGAGGTAGGTGAAGAAATAAATGCAGTATTAAACTTCTGAAAAGAAAGAGGGCCGAAGCCCATTCTGTATAAATCATGTGCATTAATCTCTGGTGTTCCTTGGGTGAACGAATGATCTTCTTCAGTCTTCAGACTACTCTGATATAACTCTGATGTACTCTGAATGTAGTAATGTGTGGTGCTATTGGTGAATAAACAAAAGATAAATGAATGATAAATAATTCTGCCATACTGATGAAATAAATTCTCTATAGTACCGGAGCTGTTTTCAGGGTAGAAAATCTCTCCAGAACACGACATAGATTGAACACTGCATGGGCGCTCTATCCTTCATGGAGGAAAAACATTTTTCTACTATAGAAACCCCTGATATGCATTGATTTCTGTGTGTTGTACTTTCTGCGTGGTCCTTAGGTCTTCAATCCGGTACTTTTCCTCTAAACCTTTGAACCTAAGGCTTGTATGTCCTCATTTGCGTGCCTTAAGCTCTTTGCTGCTCCAGTTATACCTCTGACTGTGAAATCTGTGTGTTAATAGCGCCAAAAATATTTTCAGAGTTTGAACTCTGGTCTTTAATGCAAGTCCTGTCATCCACCTTCCCGGGCTATCCTTTATTATCTCAGCCTTAGGAAGTGGTCTTTTCCTGCGTTTATGTCACTATGACAGAGATAATAAGCTATGGCCATTTCCCGTCCACCTGCAACCCTGCAGAACATGAAACTGTTAAGAAAATAATGAATGGGGTGGTGGATGATGTGCGGACGATGAGGATGGCCATGCAGATTGGTGAGACGGTGGAAAGGTGCAGCAACATAGTGGAAAATGCATTATGACAGTGGGACGTGGTCTGGCGGACGTGGGCGGAGCACAGCAGATTTAACATAAAATAATGAACATTTGACCTTGGAAAGCACATATATAATGGGGACGAGGCGAATGTATGACAAAGACATGTGGAGGTGATGTGGCGGGACCGGGCGATGGCGGAATGGTCAACAGCGGGGGGAAAACGAATTTGGACCGTCAGATCTCAAAGGAAATCGACGGTGGGAAACACGGCGGAGGGAAATGAACGGAGGGCCAGGGGTACGGATGACTTTGGTTAAAATCCGCACCACTTCATTGAGCGATGACCATTGGATGGGGCGCCTCATATCAGACGGCTGACAGCGATATAGCTTCGCGTCCTGTACCGAAAAATAACACACGATGGGATAGTGGTTTTGAAATCGTACAGGAGCCACGTGTCGAGAGGTGTATGGAATCGCTGGCCGATGAGAAAATACCGCCAACCACCGGAAGGCAGTGCAATAGAAACCGTCGGTTTTTTTATCAGTATATGGGGACCACCAGGACGGGTGGACTCCGGACCGTCGGATTTGCATGTAAATGAACAACGATGGCGCGATCGGGGGTTTGAATGGGGAAACACGAACGCCGCGGGGTTAAACGATCGTCATCCGATCTATAAAGATCAACAGTCAGGAACGCTCCTGATATACATTGGAGACTAGCGCCTTTAGGGTCAGCATGTGGTTCCGGCGCCGAGGCTACATGTCGGGAAGGTGCAGGGGCTAGGCCGAAAGGGACTAGGCCCAGACCTATGCAGAAAATATGGTTTTGGCTCGTTTTTAAAGCATTTTGAGGCCAGCCAAGGGCAACGATAGGGGAATGAGGGGGATTTAAACCAAACAGAGTGTACTTGGGAGGTTTGAAAGGGGATTTTAGGATGGTTTTGGACGATGTGGGGAGGGACTTGGGGGTACAGAAAAAGGGGTTTTGACAAAGGGAAGAAGGGGTGAAATGGGACATTATGCAGGGATATAAAGGGTAGAACTAAAACCTTTAGGAGCATAATTCTCTATCAGCAAGGCCTATTAACTCAGAGCAGCAGAGGGAAATAGTCACAAGGCGGGGAATAGGAAAAGGCTGCAAGGATGATTTGTTTTCAAGGGAAATGCATTCCTTGTAGGCTTATAAAACAAATTAGCCCCTCGCTTGCTTGTCAAGAAATTTACAAGGGGCTAACAGTGGCTCCACATGGGGGTGGCTTCTTCTTGAAGGAGTCAAGAATTTAGAGAATAGATCTTTGGAGAAGGCTAGTTTCCTGCTGCTTGGCACATCCCTTTCTTTCTTTAGATCAGCTACCACAACATGAAGACATTACATCAGTAGAAAAAATTTCCCAATCAATCTACCTACCCACACTATAATCCTAGCATTTTTCTTCTTTTAGGGTGCATTTGAGCTAGCAGACCCTTTACATCTTTTATTTTTACAAACAGAAAATAAACCTATTCTAAATCTACCCTTATTACTCCATGACGCCAGATTAGACTATTGGTCTCATACGTTTCTCTACCTAATCTATTATCTGCTGGGATTAAATTGTCCAGCAGATTTCTTCTCTATATTCTACAACAGAAATTGAAAAATAGTCAAGCTAGGATTAGACTGTCTGACTTGCTATGGATCCAAGGCATAAAGACAATTGCACATGGAAAAAAATTGCATAAAACTAAAAACAAAACTGTGAAGGCTTGGGATCTGAAATTTGAAATATCCTTCTTCTCTTTGTGACTCAAGTTTTGAGCATGTTGGAGTCACTTCTTTTCTTCATCTTAGCTCTGGTTTTGGGCATGTTAGAGCTGATTTCTTCTTTCTTCTTTGCTAGTCCAGATTTTGAGCATGTTAGGACCAGCTATATTTACTTTCTTTGGCTCAGGTTTTGATCATATTAGAGCCAATATTTTGCACTTCTGAGGTTCATGTTTTGAGCATGTCTGAACCTCTCCTTTCCTCTGTTTTTTTGAAACATTTTTATTTTTTCTTGAAAATAAAAACTGCAATGGTATGTACAATGGAAATGGAAACTGGAAATTGTAAATCAGCAGAAGTAGTGTTTGAGCATCCTGCCATTGACGGGACCCCCAAACAGCTCTGTACCATCTAATTCCTGCAGGAAGAAAGCATTTGGACCAACAGTGGCCTGGATGATGTATGGACCTTGCCACAAAGTGTCAAACTTGTTGTTCTTTCCTTTATCCTCTCTTCTTGAGTCCCACTTCAGAACTTTATCCCCAATTTTGAAATTAGCAGCTTTGGTTCTCTTGTCAAACAATTTCTTTATATTTTCCTGAACTTTCACTGCTATGTTGTAGACTTCTTCCCTTGTTTGCTAGAGATGAATTGTTTGGTTTATTCTTCTCACCATACTGTCTTCTTCTGTTTGGATCTCTTGGACCAGCTTGATCACCAGTACCCCAAGGTTGGTAGGGAATACTGCTTCTGTACCATAGAAAAGCTAAAATGGTGACATGCCAATGGACTTCTTTTTTGTAAGCCTGTCAGCCCACAGAGCATGTACTAGCTTGTTATGCCATGACTTTTTGTTCTCTTCCAACGGCTTCTTGATGATGATCACCAGGCTCTTGTTTGATGATTCAGCTAATCCATTACCTTGTGGGCAATAAGCAGTTGAATGGCCAAGTGCTATTTGATACCTATGAAAAAAATCAACCATTTTATTGGATCCGAAAGCAGTAGCATTATCAGTAATTATTTTCCTTGGGAAGCCAAACCGAGAGAGGATATGACATTCTAAGAAACTAATGATGACTGAATCTGTGGCATTCCTAGTGGGTATGGCCTCTATCCACTTAGTGAAGTAGTATGTGGCTGTTAGGATCCATTTGTGTTGTGCAGAAGAAGCAGGGTGAATCTCCCCTATGAAATCTAGGCCCCATTGCAAAAAGGGCCCTTCAACAGTGATGGGTTGTAAAGGGAGGGGAAGGAGTTTCTTTTTGCCTTCAAAAATCTGGCATTTGTGGCAGGAAATTATCATCTTATGGACATCATTGAAGAGTGTGGGCCAATAATAGCCAGCTCTGAGTATTTTGTTTGCAGTGGCTTTCCAACTCAGGTGGCCTCCACATTCTTCGACATGGAATTCTTGTTTAATCCTCTCTGCCTCGTCTTCAGGTAAACATTTAAGCAGTAGGCCATTTGGGTTTTTCCAGTATAAGTTGTTATTCAATATGCAATAGCTCTTGGCTTTTAGCTTTAAGAATCTGGCCTTAGTATTTGATAGCTCAAGTGGAGCATTGAGGTGTGTAAGCACATACAAAATGTCAGAATACCAAGGAGAGCTCTGAAACTCTCCCTCAACAATGGGTTCAAGCAATTCTTGTTGCTCACCCGAGGTATCTACCATGTTAATTTCTAGGGCTTGTAGATTTGATTCAGCCATTAATTGTGCTAAGCCCTGACCTTTAATCAGTTTGGTGGGTTTTATCTCAAGGTCGTATTCTAAAATCACGGCAATCCATTTTCCCCTCTTCCCATCTAGGTCTTGGGACAATATATCTTTGACTATGATGTTGGGCACATAAGCTATGGTGTGGGAATGTAGTATGTACACCCTAAAGTCTTTCAAGGCCTTAATCAGAGAATAGGCCTGTTTTTCCATTATGTTGTATTTCAGGGGTGCATCCCTTAGGGCTTTGTTGAAAAAGGAAATTGGCTATTCCAGTCCCTCTGTGTTTTTATGCAGCAAAACTGCAGCCACTGTATGCTCAGAGGAAAATGAAAAGATCAGGAAATCTTTAGAGAAATCTGGGCTGATCAGAACAGGAGCTTGGGTGACTACAAGTTTTATTGATTCAAAAGATTGTTTAGCTCCAACATTCCATTTAACTCCTTCACCTTTCTTTAGCATGTTAGTCATATTCCTAAGGTCTTCAACTAGGTTAGGGATGAATCTCCTAAGGAAGTTGATTTTCGCAATGAAGGACTGTAATTCTTTGATATTTCTCGGGTGTGTGATTTTCAGTATTCCCTCAACTCTCTGTGGGTCTATCCTGATTCCCTTTTCAGATATAATGTGGCCAAGAAGATTTCCTTCTTGTAGCCCAAATACAATTTTCTTAGGATTCAATGATAGACCAAACCTTCTACATTTTTCAAAAACTTTTCTCAGATGTTTCAGGTGTTCTTCTTAAGTCTTAGGATATACTGTTATGTCATCTAAGTAAATAACAATGAAGTGCCCTATCTCATCTGAAAAAGCTATATCCATTGCTCTTTGGAAGGTTGCCCCAGCGTTCATCAGTCCAAAGGGCATCTTCACATACATAAAGGTACCCCATGGAGTGGTAAAGGCTGTTTTGAGTTGGTCTTCTGGGATTACTAAGACTTGGTTATAACCGAAGAAACCATCAAGAAGGGAGATCCTTTTAGAGCCCACTACCCTCTGAAGAATAAGTTCCATTTTAGGCAAAGGGTAGTTGTCTTTGAGAGAGGCTCTATTGATATTTGTGAAGTCTATACATAGCCTGATTTCCCCTGTTTTCTTTCTCACAGCCACTAAGTTTGACACCCAATCAGAGAACCTCATAGGAACTATTATGCCTGCCTCATACATCTTTTTAATCTCTTTTTCAACTACAGACAATTGTTTTGGGTTTATCCTACGAATTTTCTACCTGAAGGGCTTCTGATTCTCTTTTAAAGGTATTTTGTGATGTATAATGTTGGTGTCATAAGCCTTTAGGTCTTCATAAATCCAAGCAAAGACGTCCACAAATTCCTTAAAAAGGTCTATATATATTTTTTTCATTTCTGCAGGTAAAGACTTAGCCAGTTTAATCATTTTGGGCTTATCATCAGTGCCTATGTTGCATTCTTCCACGTCAGAGTCTGCATGTTCTATAGTGTGATTTTTTGCTACATCATCAAAGTCAAACATGTCCTCTAAGGGTGCCAGGCCTTTGGGTATATTCTTATCTTCGGCCTGCAACACCTCTACTTCTTCACTATCTACATTTTCACAATTTCTGTTTGAATTTATAGTTTCTTTAGTTAGAGTGTTTATTTCTATATTACAGGGTGGGTTTCCTTCGTCAGAGGATTCTTCACTTAGGCAGCTGTTCTCAGATTTAGAGTCTGAATCAGAAAATTCGAACTCATTCCTGCCTATCAGAAAATCCTCAATCTGTTTATCACCTTCAAAAACCTGCCAGTATTTTTCATTGTCTGGCACTGCAGGTCTGAATTTGGTTTGTATGATAATTCGTTGGTCGATTGGAGTCTTGGGGTATGAACTAGCTAAGCAAGCTAATCTGTTTTCAATGACATTTTGATTCCTAGGAAAAAACAATAATTCGTATTCAATAAATGTTTTCAATAAATCCATAGTGTCATTCTTGTAAGCTCTCAATATAGGATGTTTCGCTGTGTATTCACCATTTAGCTGTTTAATAATCAGCTCAGAGTCCCCTTGCACAGTTATCCTACGGGCTCCTAATTTTCTCAACATGTTCAAACCTAGGATAAGGGCCTCGTATTCTGCAACGTTGTTTGTACATTTGAAGTGCAGGTTGCAAGCACGGCTCTCTGCTAATCACTTTCTTTGTTATGTATCCACACTCCTGCCCCGGAAGTTCTTCTTGTGCATGACCCATCGAAATTCATTTCCCACAGGGGTTCATTCTTGTTTTTGTTATCATTCCTTTCCCTACAGCTGGGTTCGCCATTATGTTGCATTATAGGGTCTGTACTAGGCTGTGGGCTGTTTGGTTTTTAGTTATGGATGTGGAAGTCCGAGAGGTGACTATTTGGCTGATTGCATTTTGTTTCTGGTTCACTTTGCGTTGTTGTTTCAGTGCACTATTCAAGGTTTTCTGCGTCTGCTTCCTCTGAGTCTAGGGCAGCCATTATGTTTAATACCATTAGCCCTATTTCATCATGTGTACCTTTGCTTGTATCTACGTTTTCAGATTCTGGTCCCCCCAAAGATTCGTCATTGCAGAAGATAAAGGAATCCAGGTTTGTATGTATAGAGTATACAGGAGAATTTTTAGGCTTTTCAGGGCTACTAACTAGGAATTTCATTTTTGCCTCCCTGTACAGTTTTCTAAGTTGGCCAAAGATTGGGATTGTGGCATAAGCCCCATCCATTTGCATAGTTCCTTGTAGCTTGGCTCCCCATGATCTTGATAATAACATGCCATATTTGGGCGGCACATCAGCCATAGCAGCATCCATGACCATACACTTGGCAGGAATCTGAGTAAGGCTCACATATAAATCTTTGATCAGGCCAAGACACTTTACTCTACTAGAGTCAAATGAATATAGGTCTTTATAGGGATGGGTTATCTCTAGGCCTAATCTTTCCATTACTAGTTTAGGAATTAGGTTTTGTGATGCCCCAGAATCATGCATTGCATTGTGGAGGATCTTATCATGGATATTAAGACTGATATAAAAATGGGGCACTACCCCTTCCTGAAACTTTCCTTCTATCTTTGGACCAAATAGAAGGGCAGATTGATCATCACTCAGATTTACAGTGTCACTGTTCTCACCTAAATTTAATGCTTTCAAAATTTGGCCTTTATACACATCCTGAGTGGCCAGCTTAGAGAGTGGGACAGAGATTTTAATCTTTGCAATCTCACTCTCCAAATAGAAAGTGGACTGACTCTTGGAAATGCTCAACTCTGTTTTGTTAGCCACTACCTTAGTGGCCAAATCAGTGTGATGATTCTCATTATGTATAGTGTTTGCGACAATTTTATCAGGAGTAATAACTGTAGTGCTAGTGCTACTAGCTGGTCTACCTTGTGTATTAGTGTTTTGGTTGTCCTTTTCTTTATTCTTTTCGGAACCCTTAGCTGCTGATTTGTTGCTTTCAGCAGTTGCTTTAGAATTTTTCTCAGGCCTTTTCTTGATGGTGACCTCAGAAGCTTTTGGTTTGGCAGTTTCCTGGCTCTTTTTACTCCTGATTTCATATTGTTCTTTGGCCTGCATCATGGCATTTTCAAATCCTAATCTATAATCCTCAGTTTCTAACCATTCCTCGTCCCAACCAGAGGGTGAGGGTTGATCTTCTTCTGAGTAACAGTTATGGATTGAATCCTTTGTTTCAAACATATTAATTGTGTTTCCCTCAGACTTTTCTATGATTCCCTCATCTTCATCAAGAAAGTTCTCTTGAAATGGGGGAATAACTTGCCGATCTGATTCTCTTTGCCTGTTGGGAGTGGTATTGTTTCTTCTAAAGTTCTGGTTCTGGTTATGGTTTTTGTTCTGATTGCTAACTGTGACAACCATCTTTTCCATCATTTTCTATAGTATTTCCACGTTTTTAGATAACCTATCATAATTTGGATCTGATGTGGAAGCTACAGTGTCATCTCTATATGTTACCTTTTTCTCAGATCTCAGTCTTGCTCTTTATTCAATCAGATTGGCCTCTATATTCACTGCTCCTTTCTGCATGTCCTCCAATGTTTTGTATTCCTTATCCCTAATCTCATAGGCCATGTCAGCATCAAAGCCTTCAGGGTATTTCGCTAGGGCCATGCCTTGTGGAGGTTTCATATGTGGAGAGAGGGCATTGTAAATGCTATTAAACCTTGTTGTGTAATCATGGACACTCTCTCCTATGTTTCTTTTGAGGGTCATGTATTTTGCTAGGAGTTGGCGAGGATTTTCCCTAGCTTCCCATTTGTTTATGAAAGTTTGATATAGACCTGGGAGGTCATTTATGCTACCTAGAGGTAGGTCCTTAAACCATTTCTTCACATCACCCCCTAAGCTCTGGGAAAAGATTCTCATTTTGACTGTATCATCATCTATTTCCATGTAGTCAAAAGAATCTTCCATGTTATCTACATGTTGTTGGGCTGTGATGGACTCTTTTGTAGTGAAGTGTGGGATATTTGACTGATAATCATTCAGTAAGGGTACTAGAGGCTGAGGTAAAACCAGGGGTGCATACCAGGCTACCATGATGATGTTTTGGTGGGGTAAAGGATTGACTTGGGTAGCTGGTATGTGGATGATAGGGATGTTATGACCAGCAGAAATCTGATGAGCAGACTTGGGATGACTGAGCCCTAAGTTTTGTACGAGATGTATGTCAGGAGGTGTAGAAGGAGGGGTCTATCTATTCCCAAGATGTCTACCACTTTGGGGCGGCGAACCAGGAAGCTCAGGGTCTGGTTGGTCTAAGATACTGAATGACCTAGTTCTAGGTAATTTGTTAGGTAGGTCTAGGTCAAGGTGAAAGTGTGATAGAGCTGTAAGATCTTTTGGTGCAGAGTTAGCTCTATGGATGGGGTTGGAAATATTTGATCTTTTAGGTGTAGGAGCTCCCTTGAGGATGCTATCAGGATTGTCAACTATTTTAGGTGGGTTTGGGTTAGGGTAAGCCCTTGTATGAATGGTTCTAGAAGCCATAATGTTGTTTTTTGACCAAGCAGCTTAACCCTACTTGTTACTTCTACTGTGGTTGATGTTGTTATGGGGGCTGGTCTCCCAGTGGAGTCTTATGTGAACCAAGATAATCAACAGGCCTACTGATCAGCAGTGGAGTCTTTAAAACGTTCAAGAACTATGGAGTCACCAGGTGGAAGGTTCAGGATGTTTTGGGGGGTACACTGTCCACCACAGTGCTTATGAGATGTCCTCTTTCAAGGATATCTTCCAAACAAAACAAACTCTAACCACAGATTGACTGGGAGGGCATTTACCAGATATGTCACCTCTGAAAGAGTGTGAGATCTGGAGGCTACCTGGCCCTTTTCAGACTTTGTCCAAGAGTATGGGAGAACACAAAAAATGGTTTAGAGGTTGATATGTGCATAGGAATTCTTAACTGCCAACCTAACCAGAGATTGTAGGTTTTTCGAATGCCTAAGAATGTTTAAGGTGTAATGCACTCAAGGTCCCCAGCGGAGTCACCATTATGTTGGGGTTCCCATGTTTTGGCCAGAATGGCAAGACCAAAAGATGAGACAACATAAAAACCACTTTCAGACCTCAGGATCTAGACCTCCTGGGTCCAGAGACGGATCTCTCTATATGAGCAAAGGTTTTATGTCTATGAAGCTCAAAACTAAAGATGTTAGGCTAGTTATAGGCACAAGGTTTATTTGTTGATTTGTTTATTTGGTTGATGGTTATCAGGAAAGAAGGATTCAGTGTAAGACCAGGATGAACAAAGAGGGATAAGGTAGAGGCAAAATGTTACAGGAAATATTCAAAACCATTGGGCAATGGAGTCAGGAAAGGATTTTCTTGCTAATCAATAGGCAGGCTTTCAATTGGGCTAGTCATCTGAAACATAGGATCTCCAAGATGATTGTGTGATATGGGAAATTAGGAGGGGAGGAGGTAACACAGATTCAGAGCACAAAGTTAAAGACCAGCTGGTCATACAAGGATCCTAGTGGACATGGCTAACTCTAATCCCCAGTGTTCCCAAATCTTCCAGCTAAATCTATAACAAGAAACATCTAAGAACTGAATTCATTTAATTCATACATCAGAGAGAAGGAAATAACATCCACTACACTGGTTAAAACAACTGAAATCATTTCTTAGATAACACATTCAGAAGAGAAACATCAATGGCAAGGAGAGCAGAAACATGGGGTACCTAACAAGGGTAAATCCTATGCCAATATTCTGATGCAAGCCAGTAGAAACGAAATGAAATGAATGTAAAAAAAAATATAGGGAAACATCACCGCTGCTTCAGATTAGGATCCAAAGAAATGTGCTTGTCATATTAAATAGCAATACCAGTCAAGTACAACATTGCCAATATTTGAATACTTAGTTTGAAAAAATCTCCTTCACCCTATCTTACAACTTTACACAGAGACTGTGTCTCAAAAGAAACTACTTGCAGTTCTATAATAACTGATCAACAACCTTTACAATGATTTTATTCATGAATTTATAGCTCCGGAGGAGCAGAGGAGGTAGGTGAAGAACTAAATGCAGTATTAAACTTCTGAAAAGAAAGAGGGTCGAAGCCCATTCTGTATAAATCCTGTGCATTAATCTCTAGTGTTCTTTGGGTGAACGAATGATCTTCTTCAATCTTCAGACTACTCTGATATAAATCTGATGTACTCTGACTGCAGTACTGTGTGGTGCTATTGGTGAATAAACAAAAGATAAATGAATGATAAAGAAGTCTGCCATACTGATGAAATAAATGCTCTGATAGTACCGGAGCTGTTTTAAGGGTAGAAATCTCTCCAGAACACGACATAGATTGAACACTGCATGGGAGCTCTGTCCTTCATGGACGAAAAACATTCTGCTGCTATAGAAACCCCTGATATGCATTGATTTCTGCATGTTGTACTTTCTGCGTGGTCCTTGGGTCTTCAATCCGGTACTTTGCCTCTAAACCTTTGAACCTAAGGCTTGTATGCCCTCATTTGTGTGCCTTAAGCTCTCTGCTGCTCCACTTATACCTCTGACTGTGAAATCTGTGTGTTAATGGCGTCGAAAAGATTTGCAGAGTTTGAACTTTGCTCTTTAATGCAAGTCTTGTCAGCCACCTTCGCGGGCTATCCTTTATTATCTCGGCCTTAGGAAGTGGTCTTTTCCTGCGTTTATGTCACTGTGACGGAGATAATAAGCTATGGTGATTTCCCGTCCACCTACAACCCTGCAGAACACGAAACTATTAAGAAAACAATGAAAGGGGTGGTGGATGATGTGCGGACGATGAGGATGGCCATGCAGACTAGTGAGACGGTGGAAAGGTGCAACAACACGGTGGAAAATGCATTATGATAGCGGGACGTGGTCTGGCGGACGTGGGCAGACCACAGCAAATTTAACGTAAAATAATGAACATTTGACCTTGGAAAGCACATATATAATGGGGGCAAGGCGAACGTATGACAGAGACATGTGGAGGTGACGTGGCGGGACCGGGCGATGGCGGAATGGTCAATAGCAGGGGGGAAATGAATTCGGACCATTAGATCTCAAAGGAAATCGATGGTGGGAAACATGGTGGAGGGAAATGAACGGTGGGCCAGGGGTACAGATGACTCTGGTTAAACTCCGCGCCACTTCGTTAAGCGATGACCGTTGGATGGGGCGCCTCAGATCGGACGGCTGGCGGCGATATCACTCCGCGTCCTATACTGAACAATAACACACGATGGGATAGCGGTTTTGAAATCGTACAGGAGCCACATGTCGAGAGGTGTATGGAATCGCTGGCCGATGAGAAAATACCACCAACCGCCTGAAGGCAGTGCGATAGAAACTGCCAGGTTTTTGATCAGTACGTGGGGACCACCGGGATGGGTAGACTTCGGACCGTCAGATTTGCGTATAAATGAACGGCGATGGTGCGATCGGGGGTTTGAACGAGGAAACACGAACGCCGTGGGGTTAAACGATCATCGTCTGATCTATAAAGATCAACAGTTAGGAACGCTCCTGATATACATTGGAGACTAGCACCTTTAGGGTCAGTGTGTGGTTCCGGCGCTGAGGCTACATGGCGAGAACGTGTGGGGGCTAGGCCGAAAGGGAATAGGCCCAGACCTATGCAGAACATATGGTTTTGGCTCGTTTTTAAAGCATTTTGAGGCCAACCAAGGGCAACGATAGTGGAACGAGGGTGATTTAAACCAAACAGAGTGTACTTGGGAGGTTTTAAAGGGGATTTTAGGATGGTTTTGGAGGATGTGGGGAGGGACTTGGGGGTACAGAAAAAGGGGTTTTGACAAAGGGAAGAAGGGGTGAAATGGGACATTATGCAGGGATATAAAGGGCATAACTAAAACCTTTAGGAGCATAATTCTCTATCAGCAAGGCCTATTGACTCAGAGCAGCAGAGGGAAATAGTCACAAGGCGGGGAACAGGAAAAGGCTGCAAGGATAATGTGTTTTCAAGAGAAATGCATTCCTTGTAGGCTTATAAAACAAATTAGCCCCTCGCTTGCTTGTCAAGAAATTTATAAGGGGCTAACATA
>JAXQQM020079980.1:0-18027 GCA_034641835.2 Pinus albicaulis | reverse complement strand
TGTTGAGCCCCAAAGATGTCCTTCTCTTTCACCAAATTTCACTTCAATTCCTTTGTCCTTTATCAGTTGCAGGCTTAAAAGATCAATATGATTAATTAAAGTCACTTTAGGAATGCATATAATGACTAACTTGCTATATTTTCATGGTTTTGTTGTTGTAGTAATTTTTTTGACTAGACTCAGCTACAGAATGCAACCATTCTGTAGCCAGTCACCTATTCCGTAGCTATCTTCATGTGTACACAGGTTACAGGTGTCACTTAGAGGAAAAATGCACATGGTTGAAATCCAAACTTCATCTACATCGTTACTTGTCCTCTACAAACTCTGAGTAAAAATCTCCAAGTGTTTATGCACGTGGAAGAAATCAAAACTAAGAGGTAGACTTCTACCGAGACAAGAACTCTACAGATGTCTTTAGCAAGAGTACGAGGCTTCCACAAGAGTTCTAATTTGATTTTAATTGGGAAAGACACTTATCCCTATTTCCTCTCAAGGGTAGTTATGTATTTATTTTATAATAATGAATCGGGAGACCGAGAGACAGTTAGCTAGATTGATGTTTTGTTGTTAGATCTCAAAAGTACATAATACTCTGTTTCTGAAGAATTTTCCCTTTAATGAAAGACATTCAACTTCATTGCATGATCTAAGGCAATCTTGAGGATATTTGTATGCTAATCCAGTGGTAGAGGGCCCCTACTACTTGAGAAGCTCTGTGCATATTGTTTAGATAAGTAACTTTAGCTCTATTTCATTACTAATTCAAGCAGCTTTTTGAATTCCATGCTTTATGCTAACTTACATTGAATGTTACAGCTAGTCTTATTCTTATGAATTATTCCAAAATATCACTAACACTGAATGAGAGATAGCTGTAATATTTTAGAGATTAGTTGCATTTTAGTTTAGCTATAATACTCTGGAGATTAATTGCACTCTACTTAAGTTTTGTTCACTATATTTCAAGTTTGATTGATTGCATTCTAGTTTAGTTATGTTTAATGTATTTTAGGTTTTATTAGTTAGTTGTATTCTAGTTCTATTCCATTAGACTTCAAGGCCTTCATTATTTACAAACTACTCTTGTTATTAATCTCTTCCAACACATCATCATATGGATAGGAATTAGTGATATCGGTTCGAGGCCTTGACTGTTCTGCAATTTCTTATAATTCTACAAATAGCCTTCTTCCAAAACTATTCCAAAATATTTCTAACTCTCGAATGAGGCTTAGTAGTGACAATTTGGGTTTCAAAATGGATTAATTTCAGTGTCATAAGTTAATTTAGAGTAGGGTTCCTTACTATGCTACAGATAATATTTTCCAATTGTGTTCCAACAAATTTCTAACCATGGATGATATTTTTGTGATATTATAAGTTGTTGTTTACTTAGAAGAACCTCATTGCATTAAGATTATACTTTTCTTAAGCTATTCCAACATACTTCTAATGAATGAATTGGAATGAGTTCATGTTATGAGTTATTTTTCTTGACAAGTTTTGAATTTTTTGTTCTTAGGTTCCATACATAGTTTAGAATAGCCTTTGCTCTATTTTAGTGTGACCAATAAATTCTCTTTGTTAGGCCCTTAGTTATTTTCCTCTTAGCATAAAAACACAAAACCAAAAACACTAGAAAAACACTAAACACAATGAAGTAGGGAGCAAATACCTAGGCACATATAGTGCACTTCACTTCAATAGTTTACTAGTCCTGGTTGACAATGTATGACATCAATTTAGGAACACTAAGTTTAGCAGACATTTTGGCGCCATTGCCAGGGAAGTGTAACTGGGTATCCTTGTTTCTTACCTCCCAGAAAGAATGACATGCGTAGAGAAAGAGACTCAAGGGGTAGATTCATAAGAAGCATAAGCTTGACTCCTAGAACACCACTTGTTTCACCAAGACCAAGAAGCAGCACACCTCCAACTCAAACCTACATTCCATCCTATACTGATCACAGACTTCTAGAAGGCTTAAGATAAGATATTCCATTAGAAAGACCTTCAACTTCATCCACTGAACTTGTTTTAGAAGAAGATTCAAGGACCCCTGCTAGAGACACAAACTTTTCCACTTCCATAGAAGAATCAACTATGGCAGAAGAAGGGGGAGGAGGAGTCTTTAATGGAGGTAGAGGTGTAGAAGGAGAAGGAGGTAGAGGTGCAGAAGGAGGCAGAGGAAGAGGTAGAAGGGAAATGGGAAGCTCTTTTGGGTTTCCTATAGTAGATGAAGAAACCAATGCAACTATGAAAAACATTTCACCCTCTGTCCTTCCAAACTTCCATGGACTTAAAAATGAAGATCCTGAAACCTTCCTATTTGAATTTGAAGTCCTATGTAGAACCTATGATTACTTACAAGATGCCCAAAAACTTAAACTATTTCCTTCAACATTGAAAGGAGCAGCATTAAAATGGTTTATGAGTTTGATCAGCAGTTCTATTAGGACATGGGAAGACATGAAACATGCATTTCTAGAGAGGTATTTGGATTACTGTATGCCATTCAACCATAAGGAGGAAGTGTTTAAAATGTTACAAAAAGAGGATGAAAATCTTGAAGATTTGCTAGAGAGGTTTAACTATAACATCAAGAGGGCAAAAATGGAAAACTTAGACCAAGACACTTTGAAAGCTCTCTTGTTGAAGACAATTAGGGATGAATGGTTAGATATCCTTAACATGATGGGAAAAGGGGATATATCTTAGCTCACATTACTTGAAATAGCTGAATTATGTATCAACCTTTCAAGAGGGAAATATAAAACTATAAAAGGACCAAGAGACCCTGCTCTTGCAAGGGCAAGTAAGTCTACTTCTGGGACAGTAAGTAGGGCAGAAATAGGACATATGCTTGATGAATTCAAATCTGATATTTTAGGGAGTCTTAGTGAACAAATAGACACCCTTAAGTTAAAAAACAAGCAAAAAGCTGAATCTGATGCCTTAGCAATATTTTGTCCCAAATGTAGAAAGAAGCATGCCTTGAGAGAGTGCCCTTTGGATGTAAAAATAGTAGAGACTTGTGTAATTTGTTCAGAAAAACATGAGACCAAGAGCTGTCCTTCACTTCCTGGTCTTAAAGCTGTCTTTCAAGAAGAAACTCCTACAAATTCCACAGAATCTCTCAATTTTGTTTCTAGAAGGCCTTGGCAAGGACCTCAAACACAAGGATTCCATGATCAATTGTATAATCAACCCCCACCAAATTGGAATTCTTGGCAGCAACCTTGGCCCCAATTCCAAAATCAATCTCAAACTTGGGCACAAGGAGCACAAAATCCCTATGGAAGATACTCTCATTACTATCAATATCCACCATCCTATCCACCATATCCACATTTCCCTCCTCAACAAAATCTTCAACAAAACCCTCAACAGAATCCTCAAAATCCACAACATCAAAATTCACCACTTCCATTACCATTTCCTCATAAAACAAATCAGTTTCCTGCCCAACCCATACCAAACCCCAACAATAAAAATCCTCAGAACACATACATGATAGAAGGCCAATAGTTTCCAACCTATTTGATCACTCCTTTAGACCTTAATGATGTTCAACTTAGGTCTGGAAGAATACTTGAAAAGAAGAAACCTTCTGTAATCATACAAGAGAAAAAAAACTCTGAGGAAGATTCTCTACTGGTGAATAAAAGTCTTGAAGAGAACACACCTTTCCAAGACCCAAACATTGAAAAATCAAAACAAAAAGAACCAATAATTTCAACTCCTATATTAGAGCAGCCATCAACATCCACTTCTACACCTCCCTTTCCAGAAAAATTACAAATTGATAGGGGTGTAGAAAAACAAATTATGGTGCCTAATTATGATTTCCTGGATGAGCTGAGAAATGTTTGTATTAAGATCCCATTATTGCAAGCTATCAAGGAAATTCCAATCTTAGCAAAGACAATAAAGGAGTTGAGCATGAAGAAAACAGGAAAAAGAATAAGAGAGACAAAGAAAATTCAACTGGCAGGAAAAATAGCGGATATCATGATGGGTAAGATTGCTATTCCAAAGTATCTAGACCCAGGAAATCCAGTTGTTAAAATTCACATCAATGGAATTGAGATCCAAAACACACTTATTGATTTAGGAGCAGCAATCAATATTATGAGTAGACAAATCATGGATAAACTGAAACTTCCTAATCTTCTTTTTACACCCACATTATTACAATTAGTAGACAGATCTGTGATCAAACCTGATGGGGTAATAGAATACATTCCAATGTCCCTAGATTCTTGGGAATATCCTGTGGATTTTATGATCCTAACTCCTAAGAATAATCTAGGAGGGCATCCTATTATATTAGGAAGACCTTGGTTAGCTACAGCTGATGCTTTCATTAGTTGTAGATCTGGTGATATGTACATCTCTGATGGTAGTTCAACCAAGAAATTTACCTTGTATCCTCCAGCAATGACAATTAAAGAATTAGATGATACTCAATGGATTGAGGATGAAGAAGACATATAACCTCTCTTCACAATTTCAGAAATTAGTGAAGACAGCCAGATCCTGAATACCTTAGAAAATTTTGAATCCTCTTCGGAATACAAACATGAACAATTTCAAGAAGAATCCAACATTGAGTTTTTATCATCAAGACAGATGTCTCTTTATTCCATGGATAAATTTGGCAGTTCTACAATTGAGATATTTCCAGGCAAAACTTTAAACATAAACAAGAGCCTAGAGAAATCTCAACAAGAAGAGCTAGTCAAGATATTACAGAGACATTCTTCTGCATATGCATGGGAGTACACTGATATGAAAGGGATAAGCCCTAAGACTTGCGCTCATCACATCTACATAGAGGAAAATTGTAAACCAATCAGACAACCTCAAAAACGGATGAATCCAAATCTTAGGGAGATTGTTAAATAAGAATTGCAGAAATTGTTAAATGTCAACTTTATCTATCTCATTTCAGATAGTCAGTGGGTTTCTCCTTTGATAATTGTGCCAAATAAAAATGGTAAATGGAGGGTATGTATTGACTACGGGAATTAAACAAAGCTACTCTTAAAGATCATTTTCCCCTACCTTTCATAGATCAGGTGTTAGATACATTAGCTGGCAAAAAGTAATTTTCATTTTTAGATGTTTTTAGTGGTTATAATCAAATTCAAGTAGCAATTGAAGATCAAGACAAAACCACATTTACCTGTCCTTAGGGTACCTATGCTTACCGAGTATTTCCATTTGGACTATGCAATGCACCTGCAACATTTCAAAGGGCAGTACTAGGAATTTTTTCAGATCTAATACATGATTGTGTAGAGGTATATATGGATGATTTCACAGTTTATGGAAACACATTTGAAGAAGCCTTAGCAAACTTGGAAATTTTTTTAAAGAGATGTAAAGAAGCAAATCTTTCACTTAGTCATGAAAAGTGTTTTATGATGTTTACTGAAGGAATTGTTTTAGGACATCACATTTCAGAGGATGGGATTAGAGTTGATGAGTCAAAAGTTGAAGTCATCTCTAACTTATCTATTCCAAGTTGTCAAAAAGATGTTAGGATTTTTCTAGGATTTACAGGATATTATCGAAGGTTTATAGAAAACTTCACCAAGATAGCATCTCCACTCTTCAAATTACTTACCAAGGATTGTGAATTCAAGTGGAATCCTGATTTCCAGTTAGCCTTTGAGACCCTGAAAACAAAAATCTCTGAAGCACCTATTTTAAGGGGACCTAACTGGAAGTTACATTTTCATATTTCAACAGATGCCTCAGATACAGCTTTAGGAGCAGTATTGGGACAAAAAGACCTGATTCCTTATGCCATCTACTATACAAGTAAAAATTTGACTCCTTCAGAGTTAAATTATACTATAACTGAAAAAGAGTTTTTAGCTGTTGTTCATGCCATAAACAAATTTAGACACTATATAACAGGCTATGAAACTTTTGTTCACACAGATCACTCTGCAATTAGATATCTAATGAACAAATCAATCACTAATGGCAGAGTCATAAGATGGTTATTGATTTTACAAGAATTCAACATCACCATTCTAGATAGGCCTGGGAAACAAAATACAGTAGCTTATTTTCTATCTAGACTCCAAAACATTAAAGACAACACCCCAGTTGAAGATCAATTCCCTGATGAATATATTTTTGCAATTTCTACTCAGACTCCTTGGTTTGCTGACATTGCTAATTATTTAGTTTCAGGGAAATTTCCTTCAATAATGAATGCAAGAAACAAAAGAAAGATCATTTATGACAGTGCAAAATATTCATGGGTTGCTAATGAGTTATACAAAACAGGTCCAGATTTTATCATTAGGAGATGTGTTCGAGAAGATGAGATGCCTAAGATCCTCAAGGCATGTCATGATGAACCTTGTGGCGGACACTTTGCTGATAAAAGGATAGCTTATAAGGTCCTTCATTTAGGATACTATTGGCCATCCCTTTTTAAAGATGCTAAAGAGTATGTCAAAAGGTGTGATAGTTGCCAAAGGGTAGGGAAACCTTCTCCTTCAGGTGAGATGTCATTGCAGCCTCAGGTACATATTGAACCTTTTGAAAAATGGGCTTTAGATTTTGTAGGACCTATTAGTCCTCCATCAAGACAAAAGAAATATATATTATTTTTCTCTAATTATGTTACTAAATGGGTAGAAGCCAAGCCATTACTTTCTGGTACTGAAGCATCTGTAGTTAATTTTATTTTTGAGGATATTTTTACTCGTTTTGGTGTCCCAAGGGAAATTGTTACAGATCAAGGAGCTCAATTCACATCAAGGCTAGTCGAACAAATGATGGAGAGGTACAAAATCAGACACAGAAAATCTACTCCCTATCATCCACAAGCAAATGGTCAAGTGGAATCTACCAATAAAGTCATTGAAGGGATCCTAACAAAGATTGTCCATTTACATAGAAGAGATTGGGTAGACAGGCTTCCTGAAGCTTTGTGGGCCTATAGAACTACATGGAGAAGCACAACAGGTCATACTCCCTATGAACTTGTTTATGGAAAACAATTTTTGTTTCCCATAGAGTTTCAGATTCAAACTTTTAAAATGGCAGTTCAGCTAGGACTTGATCTAACAGAGGCACAAAAGCACAGATTGGAGCAGATTAATGAATTGGATGAGATCAGACAGGATGCAGTCCAGAGAACAAATATAGTCCAGCAGCAAAGGACTAGATGGCATGATAAGTACATAAAGGAAAATAAATTCAAAGAAGGTGACTGGGCCCTCTTGTTTGATTCAAAGTTCAAATATTTTCAAGGTAAATTCCAAACACATTGGCTTGGGCCATATGAAATTGTGAAATTTTTTGATAATGGAACAATAAAAATCAGGACAATAGATGAAGAAGAGGTTACTTTTCTTGTAAATGGTCATAGATTGAAACTGTATCACAAGCCACTTTCAAGAGAAGAATTTGTCAAGAGATTCCAAGAGAACAGTGATGTGAAGTTAATGAAGAAGAATCCTTCTTCTTCATCAACTTAATTGTATTTTCTGAAATCAGATGATGAAAATAATAATAATAATAATAATAATAAATAAAAAATAAAAAAATAAAAATAAAGTATAATCATGAAAACTAATCTTTGATTAGCATGTTTATACAGAAAAGATAAAGTGAAAATCAGAATCCTTCTGACACTTTACCTTTTCAAAATTGTTCTTTTTCCTACAAGCAGCTATCATAAAATCATAAGTGATCACATTCCACTTATGATCCATTTCACTCCATTCATTCATAACTCATTCACTCCATTCATTCATATCTCATTCACTCCATCTCATTTCCATCTCAGATTTCTAAATTTGATCTCTTTCTGCAAATTGAGTATTACAAATCATAAGTTGCAGACCACTTTTTATGCCACTTCACATTGGTGATTCATTCCATTCCATTATATTCCACTTCATTCATACTCCATTCCACCATATTTCATGATCCATGATTAATCCATTTCATATTACACTCCATCCATGTTTCAAATCATTTCATTTCATGTTTCAAAGCTCCTACAGGTATATTCTGCAGTCAGACATTCTGCAGCCAACCAGACATTCTACAGCCAGATACCCTGCAGGCAACTATCCAGCAACCACTTGTTCAGCAGCAAATTGACCCTACACACCTATGTCAACAAGAAAAATCAAAGGGATTATGAAGACTGAAGAATCAATGATTTTCAAAGGAAGACAAAGCATATTAAAACCACAAAAATCAAAGGAAAGGCTAAGGTAAAGTTGTGAAATTATTATGATGACAGATTATGAAAGTTATAGTATAGTTAAGTCATGTATGATTCATAAATTTATTTTGATTATTCGTGTTGATCAAGCCTAATAAACCTATCATAAAAACCTTGGAAAAAATCCCTTCCATTCCGCTATACCAAACCATCATTTATTAAAAAATTTAACGGTTAGTACTGAAGTGACCTATTCGGTCACGTCACTAACCCGAAGTATTCAGTGATGATTTTGAATTTCTCACGAGATTTTTCCGCGGTCTTTTCTTTCATGATAGCTCTCAAACTCATTAATTCGTGTGAATCACCTTCACCATATTTCACTCATTCCGTAACCACTTCATATCATCTTTCCGTAGCTAATTCCTACTGCATAAGCAGAGAAGGCATCTTTGGGGTGAAAACAACTCTCTGCAGCCATTCTTACCGTGAATAGAAGAGCAGTAACGGAGCAGTAAATTGAAGGTTGAGAAAAGAAGCCATGGGTCTCATTGTAAGGTCCGAACCAGTTGGAACCAAATACTTAGAGGGTTACCCAAAAATTAGAGAAATGCTATAGTAGGTTGGGTGGTTACAGTTTTTGGAAAAGTTCAATGGTTTTCATAAAGAGGTAACTAAGACATTTGCACGGTCATTCAACGGAGTAGAAGTTGAAATAGGAGATGTCAAGTTCACTATTACAGAATCCTTCATTGCAGAGGCAACATAATTACCAAGGCAAGGTGAACGATGGTTCAAAAACAAGGAATTTCACAATGAGGCATGGAGGCAGATGCTCAAAACACCAGGTATGGATATTTCAATTTTTAAGAAGGGCATTCCTAGCTCAGCACTGAAGAATAAATGGCGAAATATGTTGCTCATTTTGCAAAAGTTTATAACTTGTGAGGGAAGGTTTGGTACCCTATATGTTTATCATATTCGGCTTATGATGCATTTCTTAGATGAAGAAATCAATTTACCCTTTTTCTTACTTCATAGCCTAAAGAGAATGGCCTCTAATGTCCAAAAGAGGGTTCAATTCTTGGAAACCACTTTGTATCACCATAGCCTAGTTAAAATCCTAATTGAACATCATTTGAGAAAGGTGGGAGACAATTGGGATGAGTTCCTAGTGAGGAATCACTTTGAATAACCCAAGGAATCTCCATCTGAAGGCAAACTTGTAAGAAGAAGCAGGAGAGGGAAAATTTCCAAATCTGTTTAAATTGAAACTGGTAAGTCTATACAAGAGTACAATGAGGAGATTATTTCTGAGAAATTAGCTGAAATTAAGAAACAACTTAAAAAGGAGAAGATAATAAGAAAATATGCCAAGGAGAGAGGTGAGGGACCATCTAAACTAAGACGAATCCATAGGCTTAGAGGCATATTGAAGAAGACCGGAGTTAAGCAAACAGGCATCATAAACATTGAAGATGAAGAGACACCAACTGATAAATCTCTTGAATACCAGTATGAAGAGGACCTTGATGAAGAAACTTTGGAGATATATCCAACATAACAAAAAATATATAATTATGTTGAGACATTAGAAAGGAGAGCCTCAGAAAGTAGAAGAAGAACTCTTAGCCCACCCGGATCTGTAATTGAAGTACTAAGAAGAGATAAATATGAATTGGAAGTACTTAATAGGCACATAAAAAATGAAAATGAAATTCTCACGGAAAAATTCAAGCTGAAGAGTAACATGAACACAACTCTCTCTTTGCAAATGGAAAATATGTACAAGGCTAATGAGAAACTGAAAAACAAAAACAAAAATTTGAGTAGGGCACTTATAAACCTGAGATTTAAATTGTTCATAAGGAAGCCTAGGAGGTCATTGAACATCAGGAAAAGTAGAAAAAGGAAGTTGGATGTCCTAGAAGAAGTTTAAAAATACATGGATTAATTGCATGAGGACATGCAAAAGCTTTGCAGTGGGGGTATGTTGAGCCCCAAAGATGTCCTTCTCTTTCACCAAATTTCACTTCAATTCCTTTGTCCTTTATCAGTTGCAGGCTTAAAATATCAATAGGATTAATTAAAGTCACTTTAGGAATGCATATAATGACTGACTTGCTATATTTTCATGGTTTTGTTGTTGTAGTAATTTTTTACTAGACTCAGCTACAGAATGCAGCCATTCTGTAGCCAGACGCCTATTCCGCAGCTATCTTCATTTTTACACAGGTTACAGGTGTCACTTAGAGGAAAAACGCATATGGTTGAAATCCAGACTTCATCTACATCGTTACTTGTCCTCTACGAAGTCTGAGTAAAAACCTCCAAGTGGTTATGCACATGGAAGAAATCAAAACTAAGAGGCAGACTTCTACCGGGACAAGAACTCTACAGATGTCTTCAGCAAGAGTACGAGGCTTCCACAAGAGTTCTAATTTGATTTTAATTGGGAAAGACACTTATCCCTATTTCCTCTCAAGGGTAGTTATGTATTTCTTTTATAAGAATGACTCGGGAGACCGAGAGACAGTTAGCTAGATTGATGTTTTATTGTTAGATCTCAAAAGTCCGTAATACTCTATTTCTGAAGTATTTTCCCTTTAATGAAAGACATTCAAATTCATTGCATGATCTAAGGCAATCTTGAGGAGATTTGTATGCTAATTCGGTGGTAGAGGGCCCCTACTACCCGAGAAGCTTTGTGCATATTGTTTAGATAAGTAACTTTAGCTCTGTTTCATTACTAATTCAAGCAACTTTTTGAATTTCATGCTTTATGATAACTTACATCGAATGTTACAGTCAGTATTATTCTTACAAATTCTTCCAAAATATCACTAAAATTGAATGAGAGATAGCTGTAATATTTTAAGATATTAGTTGCATTTTAGTTCAGCTATAATACTCTGGAGATTAATCACACTCTAGTTAAGTTCTGTTTACTATATTTCAAGTTTGATTGATTGCATTCTAGTTCAGTTCTGTTTAATGTATTTTAAGTTTTATTAGTTAGTTGTATTCTAGTTCTGTTCCATTAGACTTCAAGGCCTTCATTATTTACAAACTACTCTTGTTATTAATCTCTTCCAACACATCATCATATGGATAGGAATTAGTGATATCAGTTCGAGGCCTTGACTGTTTTGCAATTTCTTATAATTTTACAAATAGCATTTTTCCAAAACTATTCCAAAAGATTTCTAACCCTCGAATGAGGCTTAGTAGTGACAATTTGAGTTGCAGAATGGATTAATTTCAGTGTCATAAGTTAATTTAGAGTAGGGTTTCTTACTATGCTACAGATAATTTTTTCCAATTGTGTTCCAACAAATTTCTAACCATGGATGAGATTTTTGTGATATTGTAAGTTGTTGTTTACTTAGAAGAACCTCATTGCATTAAACTTATCCTTTTCTCAAGCTATTCCAACATACTTCTAATGAATGAATTGGACTGATTTCATGTTATGGGTTATTTTTTTTCTTGTCAAGTTTTGCATTTTTTGTTCTCAGGTGCCATACATAGTTTAGAATAGCCTTTGCTTTGTTTTAGTGTGACCAATAACTTCTCTTTGTTAAACACTTAGTTCCTTTCCTCTTAGCATAAAAACACAAAACCAAAACACTAGAAAAACACTAAACACAACGAAGTAGGAAGCATATACCTAGGCACATATAGTGCACTTCACTTCAACAGTTTACTAGCCCTGGTTGACAATTTATGACATCAATTTAGGAACACTAAGTTGAGCAGACACCTCACACGTCAGCAAGAAGAAGACAAACAAAAGAAGTAGGAAGAAGAATCCCGTAGCGAAAAAGAGAAAGAGGAACACAAGAGAAAAGAAGAATAAGAGCAGAAAGAGGTTGAGCGCAAGTCAAAAGAAGAACAGAACAAGGCAGAGGTTGAGGAGAGAAAGAAGGAGGAAGAAAGCTAGAAATCACAGGAAGATTCTTCCAAAGAATCAGGGAGAAGCAAGACACCACCCCGAGAGATAGGGGAATAGAAAGAGCTCTCGTACATTGATGTACCTCAGACAACCCCTATGACGAGTGTGAATTTTCCGCTCTCAGACCTTGGCACCTTTAAGGAGTAAGAAGATGACGTCCTGGATCTACCAAGGCTGACCTACGACCAGTTCATGCACAATATCAGGCAAGAGAAAAGGAAATTCCTCGCGCGGAACCTGGTTGCACCTCTCACAATCACAATAGAAAAGGAAATAGTATTAGACACCAGGACTAATCCTATTATGATTACATCAGCAGGGAGCACCTTTACGACAACCACAGAAGAAAATGTCGGTAGAATGAGTAGAGATATTCTGTCTCTACAAATCAAGCTATGGGTTTTTGAGCAGAAGAAAGTTCAGTTGGAACAAGATAAGAAGGTGCTAGAGGAAGAAGTCCAAAAGCTTCATCTCAAAATTAGCCAAACTAACGAAGTGAGACTTACCATTCAGAGGGAGCTGGTCACTCTGGAAGCTGCCATGAAGCAAGTGTAGGAGGAGATGTTTACGATAAAGAAAACAATCACACCACTATTGAAAGTACAAGAAGAAGCCAAAAGGAAAACTGCGCAACTAAATGAAGGCTCCACCGCTTTGGAAAACATGCTAGAATGGTTAAACATATATCCTCAGGCCCCTGAAACCCTACCTACGAAGGATTGGATTTGCACCCAAAACGAAAAAGTTCAGATCTGAATGAAGATACAATCTAAAGATAAACTGGTCAAGGAGCTAGAGAGGGTAATTTCAGCATATGAACATCTTATTAGTGGCATTGATTCAATGGACGAGGTACACCACATTACTTCCTTGGGTGCATTGGACACTGAAGAAAAAAGGGAAGACGTCGCCCAGGACATTAAAGCATTCATGCAACCCATGAGGCAAGCAGCCACTTTTGAAGATCTTCCGGCGTCACAGGAAAATCTTATTCAGTTCATCGTTACACCTGTATGGATCTATACCAAGCTAGATTCTCTATCCAATCAGATCACGGTAAAAAGGTGCACCTTGGTCCTGGATGCTCTTGATTGTTTTCATAGATTAAAGGAAGATACTCCCCAGGTCACTCCAGTTGATGCAGAGTATCAAGCATGGAAAAATTACCTCAAAGAGAAGCAACAGATAGATGTATCGGATCTCTCAATCACCCAATTGCTTCCTTCACCAAGGTAATGGCACAGGTCATAGGTCGCAACAGATAGGAGGTCACATGTCGCATCCGGAGCTAGGTCACAAGTCGTAGATGCCTCCTAGGTCGTAGAGTATGCCAACAGTAGAGAATGTAAAGGGTCAGGGAAACCCAAGGGTCAATTTTTTTCTATAAGTACTCCCTCCGGGGAATTGTAAAAGGATATTTTTTTTGGACTCCAAGAGGAGCAAAGAGAACTGTATAGCATTGAATTCCCATTTCTATGAATGAATACGAAAAGGTGTTTTGATTCCACTATTGGATCTGATGAGGACTCATGCATTTTTAACATTATGAATATTTTTGTCTCATGTATTGGCTAGCTTTTTATGATTGAATGATCTGCATTTTTCTACTCATGTTGTTTATATGTTTAAGCTCACTTGATGTGTTGATGATATGATAATATTTAATTTAAATATGTTTTCAACTTTGTAATAAATATTATCCTACCCTTTCGGAAAACGCTTAAGGAATTGAAGAGTGTTTTGACCATAGAGAACTATTTATTTTATGGTTTAAAGAGATTTTAAAAGCACGACCCTAACGATGTGCTGCTAACATCATTTTCTTTGGTTGCATGCTTTAAATCGCTTTTCTATTTATAATGTTTTATGTTCATTAAGACTCATCAACCATTTTTATTGTATTTTTTCAAGTAACTATGTATTCAAAAGTCTACAAGGCTGATCCTTCATCTGAGAAAAGGAATCTTCAGCGGTAGTTAGACCCACACCCCAGACGGGATCCCTATAACAAACAGTTTAGAGTCTAATTAGGACTTTATACCAAGGAGGTCCCCTACTGTTGGCTGGACATTTCTTCCTGTCAACAGATTTAGCACTAGAAGGAGGGCCTGATGGCACGCTCCCAGCACACAAGTAAAATACTATTGCAAACCCCACAGGGGGAGATCATTTATGAAAATAATGGTCCTCCGCCACTGGAAAATTTCCTGGAGGATGAACCCCATTATTATGAAGTCACCCCGGACTAGCTGAGGGAACTGCGCCTGATCTCACGTGACCTAATCAGAGGTTTGCAAAATGTCCCAGCCACCAGTTCCCTGGCTAATCCTCGAACTACCATAGCTAACCTAACTCGCCAAGCAACCCTAGTCAATTCCATACCTCAACTGATAGGTCTTATGCTCAAAGATTGTGCAGATGCAGTTGAGCGTAATTTGGCAGAGCCCTCAAAATTACTAAAGCCCAACTTGACACTAGCCCGCAACCCGACCAGCCTTTGAATGAGAACACTCAAGCAAATAACCCACCTAGAGGAGGAACCAGGAGGGGCTAGGGAAACAGAGGCCAGAGAGACAGAGGCCATCGACAAGTTTGGAATACTGGCCACCACCAGCACAACCAAAACCAAAACAGATTCCCTTTCCTTTATAATTGGAGAAATATTAGGAATACACGAAAACTCGGAGGAAATCAAGACATGCACTCTCACCATGAGGGCGAAGCCTCTGGATCTGGAATGGGAAGTGAATCCGAGAGTGAAATGCGACACATCTACATACTGCACCACCAACAGTCCAAGCATGTACAACTGTTGGCTTGGATGGAACAATCTCCCCTATGGCTCCATAGTCCCCTCCATGACATGCCCCGGAACCCTAAGAAGCACCTCCCTAAGTGCGACCCTGAAAAGGGTACGCTGGTCGAAGATCACATAAATAACTTCTACTTGGCCTTACAAATGATGAGAGTGCAGTCTGATGATGTAGCATGCTGACTCTTTCCTCATACCCTAGAAAATAAGGCAGCTATATGGTACCTTCCCTCCATGTTGCTTCCATATCTTTCTGGGAGCAATTTCGTCGTACCTTCCTCCAAAAGTTTTCGGAAGACAAGACTCCCTCCATGCTCCTCATAGAACTTAGTTCTATCCGTCTTGGTTCAAAGAGTGCAATGCTTGTCAAAGTAGAAGAGATTCCTGCTTCGGACCCTAAGAGGACCTGCACGACATCAAGGCACAGGTTGTAAAGGTTTTCTTTTATTTGAAGTTAATACAAATATACTCATTTCTCTCATTAAACTGTCTATTCATGGTTTATTTCATAAATTCCTTGATCATTATGATGAGTAAGATTTATAATAATGTCTATACATGTGCTATGTAATCTTTTTGCTTGTTTGTGACTGCAGATTCACGAAGAACGTTCTTTCAAGTGCACGGGAAGGACTTCAACGAGATCAAGCAAGCGCTGGACATAAGGTAGGTCTTACACCTATATAGCATTTTTATGAATCTTGTATGCTTAGAGAGAGATTAGTATAATTAGCTGTTTGTTGCTAGTTACTTTTAGTACTAGAGAGATCGGTCTTGTCAGCAAGACGGATTAATCTACACAACAAAACGGCGACTCCGCTGGGGAAAGAACTTGTTGTTTTTTGTTCTCTTTTATTTTTGACTTGAGGAAACATTTTTTCCTGGTTTTTGATTGATACATATCTGTCTGGGTAATTTAGATTTTCCCTGTTTTTGAAAATTTAGAAATATTTTAAGTTTTTCTATAATTTTTCCTAGGACCGCACTCTGGCTTATTTTGACAGTGCGGGCATGTTCGCACTTTCTGTGAAGAATACAGTGCGGGACCGCACCTGTCAATACTGGTTGCCTGCGGACCCTGTAAAATTTTTAGAAAACCTCTAGATTTCTTTCTCTAGTTTATTTTTAGCTCTTTGGTTTCTGCCCAGATTGATTATTGTTTCTGTCAAGAATTTTTTGTAAATGAACTCCAACAGTATTGATGTTTTGATGATTTTCTAGAAGATTTTGCATTTTGGATTGTTTTTTCACTTGGTCTTTGTAGCGATTCAACGCTTTGACAGTTTGAAGTATCTAAGATTACATTGATCTCTTTTTGTCTTTTTGAATCCGACCTGATTGTGAAAACATCCTTTATTGAGAAATTGAGCCTTTTGTTTCTTTGCGAATCTTCGAAAAAACTTGGTTGAAAGTTTTGAATTTCATTTTTATAAAAAAAAAAAACATATTTTGAGTGTTTTTGATCTGTTTGTTATTATAAAAAAATAGACTCTTAGTTTGCTGAACAACTAAGGAAAACATTCTTCAAAAAATCTTAAAGCTTTTACTCAATTTAGATTGTTTAAAATCATAGTTCTCAAGATTAGATTTTGTAGTTTTTAGTAGTTTTTTAATTTTTATAGCTTTCTTTCGGAGGAAAATTGTTTTGTAGCTTCAAGTTTCGAAAGAAAAAGGATTTTGTTATGAGCTTGATATATATCATCGTTGAAAAGACAAAATATTTTCTTTCAATCATTCTTCATGTTTAAAGAAGGAATTGTTTATTAAAAGAATTGCATTCTCCAACTCTTTCTTAGATAGAAGTTCATTGAAAGAAAAAGAATTGATTATCATTCTAGGTGCATTTTAGTGTTTTTTGGAAATCGAGTCTTCACATCATCCAAAGTTTCACTTCCGCACCCATTGACTTAAGAAACAGCTCATAAAAGTAACGCTTAATTAAAATTCATCTAGTAATCTTTTATTTCTAAGGCTCTTATCACCAACATAGCTTAGGCTAGTATCTTGGAGTAGGGAGTAATTAACTCTCCAAGATAGCTAAAACAAACAAGTAGACAAATCTTGCGGTAGGAAGAAATTCCAATTGTTGCATCTATGCTCTGGGAAGCTCCTCCTAAAGGAGTCAAGCATGAGATCATATCTGAACCGGTGGGGTAATCAATCCTTCCTCATTGGGAACAATAGAAGATATACACATATTAACAACGGTAAACTTCGGATAGACCATTGTCGAGGAGCCAGGGGTCAATTGTCGGTAAACCTTGGATTATTTCAAGGAGCCTTCAAGGGGATTGAGCTTTGTTACTCTGCCCTTGCGTGTGTGTCGGATCGTAGACTGTTCCCCCAGGTATATTTGTTTCAGTTGGTAACCTTAGTGGCTATAATCTATAGGATTCTTTCCTAAGGTGACGATGGAGGGAAGATCCCACTGTACCTGGAACAGACGTCGGCTAGACTCACTTGGACTCTCCGGAGGGTTATCTTCACTCGAGATGGTATAGTGGAGAAACTTGCACCGGTCTGTTTCATTAAGCAGGTTGTCGGGGTAACTGTTCCAACCGCCCTTTTCGTGTTAAAATTATACTAAGTTGGATTTCATCACCAACTAGTGTTTTTAGTACGGAAAGTTACTGTTTGTGTGTGATTTGAACTCTTATATTGTTAAGCAAATGATTCAATTGTTTGTTTCTTAGAGAATTTAGGTGTTTTCCTTGAAATTTTTCTTTGTTTGCGTGTGATTAGATAATTTTTAATCGTGGCGGAATTGCCAAGACAATCCCGGAAAATACAAGGGAAACCCCCTGAATATTCACCAAGTCAACTTGAAGGGCTTCGTGCTCTGGTAGCATCCAGTAGTAGTAGAATTAGATCAACGGAAATTGGAAGTTCATCTATAGTTATACATCCTGATCATCAAATACCTACAACAGAATACATTCAAGAACCGATTTCAGTTTCTGAAGTTACTGGAAGTATTTCTCCTTCTGGTGAATTATCTGACGAACCTGAAATCTCTGAACCTAAAACTGAATCTTCTGTTTTGGAAACATC
>JAXQQM020085554.1:0-28184 GCA_034641835.2 Pinus albicaulis | reverse complement strand
TATACCTCTTATACACATTGCAAAACACCATGTCAAAGACAAATTCATCATATGAGCAAGAATATGAGCAAGACAGTGACTCAACCATAGAGCTAAATGTACCGAGCATGCCTCATAAAAGTGGCAAGCACGTAAGAGAAGAGCCCACTTCTTTAACTCAATTTCAGGCCCGCCCGCTTGCAATGGCATGCTTTCAGCAACAGTCATGCTTTCAGTATTGTGAGATGATTGCTTAGATTCAACATCATTAGGAGTTAGTTCGCTTATTTGTCCTACATTTGCATGATGGTCATGTAAACCTTGCTGGAGTGAACTTCACCTTGACACCAGAAACCATTTCTCAGGCAACTGGGATACCAAACATAGGTGAAGACTGGAATAAGAGACAACGGCTGGATAGAGAATATTATGAACCTTACATCAGGCCTGGTTATATGAGGCAGCTCAGCAGGGTGTTTCCTTTCAGATTCTTGAAGGAGTCCTATGTGCCATTAATGAAGCTAATCATTAGATACTTCAGTTGCGAGGGTAGATTCTTACGCCTTTATGCATACCACATCTGACTGTTGATGCATTTCATGAGAGTGAGACTGATTAATATTCCATAATTCATGTGCTGAAACATAGAGTGGATGACTACCCTTGTGCAAAAGAAGACTCCAGAGCAGCAACATAACAACATTTATCATTATGCTCTCATCAAGATGATTGTGGTACGTCAGCTTGGATTGCAGGGCATTGCATGGGAGGAGTTCATTTCCCGTGACTTCTTTACAGCCCCTCAGCCTCCTCCAGAGATTTTTCATGATGCAGGTGGGCCTTCGCATCAGTTTGAGGTTCCTGAGACAGAGCCTATCAGTGTTCCAGTGTGTGTTACCTATCAGAGAGGTACCAGAGCCTTATTTGCAGCAGCACGATGAGTACTATCTCCACCCGAGGTGGAAGGGGTCTCGTTACCTTCGACACCAGCGCGAGTACTATCTCCACATGGCGTGGAAGGGTTCTGACCTTCTACATTAGCATAGGTACAGGACAGAGGAAAGAAGCCTATGCAGGATGAGTTCCCCTCAGGAGGCCAAGATACTGATTTTATATTGATCGATGTTGATTCAAGCTCTTCCAGCTCAAAGCTAAAAGAAATCATCTAGGAGCAAAAAGCTGAGATCGACACACTTACCGAGAAATTTTAGAGATCTCAGTGGGTTATAAATTACTTGGAGCAACAGAATAAACAATTGGAGGATCAGCACACACTCATGGAGCTGCAGAGAATCCGCGAAGACCGTGAATTGGCTCAGAAGAGACCAGGTGACATGACACCATTTGAGTGAGATAATTGCCTTACGAGAGTCAACATTCATCTGGAGAAGCTCTTGGCGAAGGCCAATAGGGACAAAGACATGCTCAGACATATTAAGAACCATTATTGGGCCCACACACACGTTTGCAGAGATAGGATGAAGATCCTGAAGGCGAGGTTGAGAAGAGCACTGAAACGGTGAAAAAGGCCTGATCCACTCCAAATCTTGGCCGAAGCTTCCTTGGATGAGAATGGGACATGATGGGAGACATTCACTCCAAATTTCATCAAATTTGGAGTAAATTTTGTCATTTTTGAAATTTTGGTTGCAAAACAGGTTTTTTTGCCCGACACGTCGCACCACTTGGCACGCGCTTACATTTGAGAGATCTTCTGGAGGAAAACTTGACATTTTTGGATTTTTTATGAAAATTTATGCATGCTCAGGAATGGCTGAGATATTTCATCAAGTTATGGGTGGTTTAAAGGGTCAAAAACACCTTGAAAATGGCCTTTCTGCCACTTTTTGCACCAGTAGGAACCAGTTTTGGGTTGCAGATTTGGAGAGGCAAATTAACTCCAAATTAAAAAATTCCACTTGGGTTGGATAGAAGACAGACAGGGATTTCCAACGAGATATCATGAGCTCAATTTGGACTTTAGGAAGTGCCCAAAAAATAGGCTCAAAGTAGTGCGGCGCATTGAGTTTTCTGGCGCGGCGCATAGAGGATTTTGGTCCAATTTTTACTTTTCAGCTCAGAAATTCGGCCAGTTTGACTAGTTTCACTTCTTGATGTAATTATTGATCTATATTGATGTAATTTTATGACTATGATGTAAATTTGGCTCATTTTTACTTGTTCTAGAGGATTCATTCACTAAAAGGTGAAAATTAAGTGAATGGATCAGTTTCCTAGCATATAGAGGCAAGTTGTTTGGCTGCCTAGATTTCAGTTCCATGTTTAGAATTGGTTGAAACAGTTCCTAGAAGGATGAGCTCAACCCCTAGAGGGATGGGCAGGGGTTAGAATTGTCTATATATTGTACTTTCTGAGACATTTTCAGGGTTGGAATTTTCGGAATAGTTTGGCACCTCATTGTATATTCATTTCAGATTTTTGGCAAAGGAAAGACCAAAGTTTGCAACACTTGTTGGGATCCTTGTGGCTCTGAGTTTTGATGATGTTTGTATTTATGTATCTGTAAGTTTCATTGATGTTTATGTATGCCATTTCCCTTCTCTTTGCTTCTGAATTAAACAAATGAGTAACTAAGGTAGAATTCATAGGTTTGCTGGTGCTTTGCCTTAAAATTTTGTTTAGTTTTATATGTTTTTGTCAGTTTGAAGAGGATACTTGCTCCCTCTTGCCCTCTTTAGCTTCTCAGCAGTCTTTTCCATCCATTCATTGAATCTAAGACATCAAAGTCATTGCCTACCCTGCCCCAACTTGAAATCTGCAAGAATTTGGCCTCATCCCCAAGCCCAAAATTGCCTTTCCCTTTTTCCAACAAAAACCCTTAAAAAATCATTTCAAACTCCTTGATTAATATACCTAGCCTAAAATTAGCACTCATTTCAGTCATCTCAAGCCCTATTGATACATTTTTCCTGAGATTGACCCAGAGAGAGCCCTTTCTTGTTCTAGTAGGGCTAGCTACCAGACTGAGCATGGTTTGGTGTTACCCTGAATCCCGCCTTCCTTCAGCCTAAGGTGGATCTGGGCAATAACATAGTGGCGACCATACCGGGGAAGAAAATGGTTTTCTTGTTGGTGTTATTTGTTTCATAAGTTACAGACGGAGCCTAAAGTTACGCCAGGTAGCTTTTGAAACACTTTTTCTTTGCATTAGTGGAAGTAGATAAATGCTGCTTCAGTCAATATCTGGTTTAGCTTGTGAACGTGACACTTGACTTGTGAATTACCCCAGTATATTACATCGTTATGGACTTTTGGGTGATTGAGTCTAGAACTTGATAGGCTGAAATAGATCGGTTTTGTCCTTTGATTTTTGAATAGATCAACACACTAGCTTCCAGAAGACATACTAGAGCTAATCCCAATCCTGATCCGCCTCCAATGTATGAGAATCCCAATCTGATTTCAAGAATATTTCGTCGAGAAAGTCCCGTGATCCCTTTGTTTAAATCTCATTCATGCTCGATTGTATTTGAGTTCCTTGAAGATATTGAGTTTGATGATAAATTTGAGTTGTCATTGTTTGAAACTAAATCTGAAAGTGCTACTGGTTCTACTGTCATAAATCTCGAGTTTATCAAGTATCTTGAGATTGAACAAGCTAATAGATCCATTGATAGTTACATCTTGAACATCCAAAACTCTATTGTGGCAACAAATATTCTTGAGTTTATCGAATCTGCTTCTGAAACTCTTGGTCCATCAACAGTTACTTCTGATTCACAAGTTCACACCGAGCCTTCTTTTATTCCTACCATTCCCGTGCAACCATCTATTTCTGATCAACAATCTACAGTAGTTCCTCCTCCATCTCCACCACATACACGTCGTACATCTACTGCTCTTACTCCACCCGTTTCTCCAAGACAGATCATAAATCCACCAAGAGAAATGGCTGCGAGATTCGCACCTCTTGTCTTGCCCCAAAAATTGGATCCTCTGCCCACTGATTATCAGAGTAAAATCCCTTTGTTTGATGGTACTCCTCAAAGTGTTCCCACTCAGCAGCATATTGATAGAATAACAGACTTCTTTGATCTCCATGAAATTGATGAAGAGAATGTTACCATGAGATTGTTTGTGAAAACTTTTGGAGGTGAGGTACACAAGTGGTTTAGAGCTTTGCAGCCTAGAAGTATTAATACATTAGAAGAGCTTCAGAGACAGTTTCTAGATCGGTGGGAAATGAAGAAAGATCCACTTCAAATCACTTCTGAATATACCAAGATCAAGCGCAATGCTGGTGAGTCCGTCCAAGACTATATTATCAGATTTAATGCGGTTTATAATGCAATTCTTGATGATTTGAGGCCTTCTAAGAAGTCAGCTTTGTTAAAATTCCCAGATGGTTTTGATCTGGAGCTGGTCTATTCATTATGAGATAGAGATACGCCCACCTTATAAGATATGCAGAAAATAGCGGTAAGTGTTGAGGCAAATTTGAATGACAAGAGAGCTAGATTGAAAGCAGAGCAGAAAGTTGTGATAAAGGAAGAAGCTTCTACATCTACATCAGATCAGCTACTTCGTAAAGTGGAAAAAATGTTCGGAAGGCTCACACTTGATAAGCCCGAATTGTAGATCCGAAATCCCAATTTTCGTGGTCAGCAGCAGCCACAATTTAGGATCAAACAACGAGAACAGAGAGCACAAGAACCAGCAGTCCAGCAGCAAGTAAAGACACCTCTTCAGCAGAATTTTGTTGGTAAGGATTTAGATGATGAAGATGATGTAGTAGGGGAGGAAAATCATTTCTTTACTCCTGATGATTTTCCCATTTATATCACCGAAGATGAGGAGTATGCAGAAATTTCAGTGGTACAAAGAGATGAGGATTTTATCTTGGCCAATGATGCAGCTATTGAGGAAGAGTCGGATGAGTATCAAAGAGGTTATATGAATGCCTTGTCAGCCCAGCAGAAGCAATATTCTCTTAGAAACAGAGATGTGCCTGTCAACCCAATCCAAAAGATAAAGGAAGTTTCAGCACCTAAAAACGATTCACCTGTTGCACAAAAGAAAGCAAAAGAGATAGTTGATCCCGCTGCCACCAAGTCATCATCAGCAGAAAAATCAAATCAGCCAATTACATCAAGGGAGAAGGCTGAAAAGAAATATGTTCCAGCCAAAGAGATCGAAAATACTTCAGCCTTTAGTTTGGAGAATGAGATTTCTAAATTAAAGGTATCCATTCCCTTGACTGAACTAATGAAGAACAACAGTTATAGAGGTCAAGTTTCCAAAATTTTGAATTTCGATCCCATGTCTGATATGGTGAATATTGAAGATGATCAACCTGAACTGATATTTGGACCAGCTTTGGATGGTGAGTCTCCAGATAGCGAAGTGCCTCCTTTTTATATCAGTCTTCGATTGCATGAGTTTGTATTGCATAATGCCATGTTCGATTCCGGTGCTTCCCATAATCTCATGCCGAAGGAAATCATGGAGAAGTTGGGTTTAGACATCACTAGGAAGTACCATGATCTTTATTCATTTGATTCTAGCAGAGTGAGATGTATTGGGCTCATTAAATACTTGATTGTTAGTTTGGATCAGATTCCCACAAAGAATGTTTTGATGGACGTAGTTGTGGCAGACATTCCTCCCAGGTTTGGTATGTTGCTTTCCAGATCTTGGGGAGAAAAATTGAAAGGGACATTACAATTAGATTTCTCCTATGCAACGATTCCCGTGTTTGGTCAAATGAGAAAGTTGTACCGGGAACAAAAAATGAAGTATATGATTACAACCAAGGAGAAACCAGTCAATCATCCGATTAATTATGTACATACAGATTTAGAGTCTTTTGTTTTGTTTGCCGATAGTTTCAATGATGTAGATAGTCAGTTAGTTCAAGAAGAAGATATTCCAGAGATTACCGAGAATTTCAGAGAAGTTTTGCAGAAAGAAAGGAAAAAACCGGAAAGCACAGTTGAGCAATCAACTAAAGATAGTGGACAACAAGCAGAAAAAACAGAGCTAGCACAATTTCATCACTTAGAGGATGATGAAGAGGGTCTATGGACCATGGATTTCAATGGTGCAGTGGGAAATGATGGTGCTGGAATTGGTATTTGGGTACGCAGTCTTTTTTCCGCTCCAAACAAGGTACCGAGCAATGTACGAGTATGTTCTTACAAATTAGCATTCGATTGTTCGAACAATGAGGCTGAGTACGAAGCTCTGATTGCTGGCCTAAAAATTCTTAGAAAGCTGAATGCTAAGAGAATTGCAGTCTATGGCAACTCCGAATTGGTGAGTAAGCAAGTAAAGGGTGAATATCAAACGAAGCATCCCCGAATGCGGGCTTACCATAATGCTGTTCTGGATATTTTGAAGCAGTTTTCAGATTATACTTTGACTTGTATTCCTCGCATTCAAAATGGAATTGCAGATGCACTTGCTAAGGCAGCAAGTAACTTGAAGATCCCAATGAATTCAAGTAATAAGTTCGAAATCCATGTGAAGCACCATCCTACCGTCCCGGATAATCAAAGATGTTGGCAAGTTTTCCAAGATGATGATGAGATTAATGATTTTCTGCAAAATAAAGGGAAGTTCAAAGATACCTCAATTGATGTAGAATATGATGATGGTGAAGCTGACGTGCAAGTAAATCAAATGGAAGTGTTGCAGCTGAAAGACAACATTATTCCTAAAGGTTTGATACCTTTAGAAGAGCTCTTCGATCAGGATGATGTGGCCAAGAAACCAACTTTGCGGCCGACTGAAAAAGGTGTTGAAGATGTAAATATTGGGACAGCTGAAGACCCCAAGATGGTGAAGTTATCCAAATCATTGCCACCGGAGGTAAAGGCTAAATATGCAAGTTTTTTGTCTTCATTTTCTGATGCTTTCGCTTGGGATTACTCAGATTTAAAAACGTATGACACCAATATAATTCAGCACACTATCCCAATCAAGCCTAATCAGAAGCCTTTCAGACAAAAGCTAAGAAGAATCAATCCGAAGTTGCTGCCATCGATTGAGAAGGAGGTAAACAGGTTGTACAAAGAAGGAATCATTGTTCCCATCAGATTTTCTGATTGGATTTCCAATTTAGTGCCAGTGCGGAAAAAGACAGGTGAGATTCGATTGTGTATTGATTTCCGAAATCTGAACAAGGTGTCATTGAAGGACAATTATCCATTGCCCAAAATGGATCATATACTGCAGCGAGTAGTTGGAGCATCTCGCATGTCACTACTCGATGGTTATTCTGGATATAACCAAATTTTGGTCCATGAGGACGACCGTGACAAAACAGTGTTCACCACTCCGTGGGGGACATTCCACTATGCCAAGATGCCATTCGGTTTGAAGAATGCTGGCGCGACTTTTCAGCGGGCGATGGACATGGCTTTTGCGAATGAGAAAGATGTTTTCCTTGTTATATACCTTGATGATTTGACGGTCTTTTCCAATTCAGATGAAGAGCATATGTATCACTTGAAAGTTGTTTTTCAAAAGTGCAGAAAATATGGTGTCTCGCTTAATCCTAAAAAGAGCTTGTTTGCCATGGATGAGGGCAAATTACTTGGTCACATTATTTCAAAAGATGGCATTCGTATTGATCCAGCACGTGTTGAAGCAATTCAACAAATTGATCCTCCTAGGAACAAGAAGGAGATTCAGTCTTTTAATGGTAAGATGAACTTTTTATGTCGTTTTGTCCCTAACCTCGCTAAACATCTAAGAGAAATAACAAATATGCTGAAAACGGACAACCAAGTGAAGTGGACTGAAGAGGCGGTAAAGTCCTTTAATTTGGTGACGTTAGCACTATCTTCAGCTCCGGTGTTAATCAGCCCAGATTACACCCAAGATTTTATTTTGTTTTCCTTTGCTTCGGATCATACCATGGCAGCTGTGTTAATGCAGAAAAGAGATGGGCATGAGAAGCCAATATTTTTTTTCAGTCGAACTATAAGTGACGTAGCCTTGAAGTAACACATCATTGAGAAGCAACCTTTGGTACTGGTAAAAGCATTAAAGGATTTCCGGGTATACATTTTGCATTTCCATATTTTGGCTTATGTTCCTAATGCTGCCGTGAAAGATGTTTTAGTACAAACTGATCCGGAAGGAAGACGAGGCAAGTGGATTGCAGCTTTGCTGGAGTATGATGTGGAGATAAGGCCCATGAAGCTTATCAAGGGATAGGGGTTGGCGAAGCTTATGGCTGAATCGAATTTGCATGCGCTAGACATAAATCTGATTGCTGCTATGTCTGATGAGGATGAGGAGAATTCACCACTTCAGGTATCGGAAATTTTTCTTGCTTCCCCATGGTATTCAAATATCGTGTATGTTCTTCAAAATTTGTCATCACCGCCCGACATGACTAGAAACAAAGGTAGAACTCTGAAACTGAAGGTTGCAAAATTTTGTATTTTGAATTCTGCACTTTATTGGAAAGATCCGGGTGGTGTTTTGTTAAATTTTTTGGTGGAGGAAGAAGCGAAGACGGTAATGGAGGATTTCCATAAAGGAGACTGCGGGGGTCACCATTTCTGGAAAACAACAGCCAATAAGATTTTGAGAGTGGGGTACTATTGGCTGACATTTTTTGCTGATGTGTATAAAATAGTCAAAGGCTTCCATGAGTGCCAAATTTTCGAAGGAAGACAGAAATTACAGCCTTTGCCGCTTAAACCTATTGAGGTAAGTGCCCCTTTTTAGCAGTGGGGTTTGGATTTCATTGGGGAGATCCATCCTCCTTCTTCAGGACAACATAGATGGATCCTAACGATGACTGATTAATTCACGAAATGGATCGAAGCAGTTCCCACCAGACAAGCTACCGATTCGGTAATCATTTCTTTCCTTGAGAACAACATTTTGTCTCGTTTTGGTTGCCCGAATAAATTGATAACTGATAATGCAACAGCTTTCAAATCAAGAAATATGATTGAGTTTTGTGCCAAGTATAAAATCATTTTGGGGCATTCAACTGCCTATCATTCGCAAGGAAACGGTTTGGCGGAATCTTCCAATAAATCTTTAGTCAACATCATTAAAAAGTTGCTGGACATAAACAAGAAGAGTTGGCATAAGAAGCTGGTCAATGCGCTATGGGCTGATCAGGTGAGTCAAAAGAAGTCCATTGGTATGTCCCCCTTTGAGTTAGTTTATGGAGTGGATACAGTGTTTCCTACCTCTCTTGCTGTTCCGGTGGTCAAGCTTCTTCAGGAAGCTGGCAGTGAAGAAAGCCATATGCAGAGAAGGATAAATCAGATGATTCATTTGCAGCAAACGAGAGAAGAGGTCTTCCAGAACACATTCAAGTTGCAGGGGAGAATCAAGAAAATCATGATAGGAAAGCGAAGGCAGATAAATTCCAATTGGAGGAAGTGGTGCTGAAGTGGGATACTAGGAATGAGGACAAAGGTAAACACGGTAAGTTTGAAAATCTCTGGAAAGGTCCATTTAAGATCGCAGCATATCGAGGTCAGAACGCCTTTCTTTTGAAGGAGATGAATGGTGAAGACTGTCCAGGAGGGCCGGTAAATGGTCGGCTGCTCAAGTGGTACCATTTCTAAGATGTTTTATGCTGATCATATTGTCATTGTACATATCATTTATTTCAATTTCATTGCAAGTGTGCACTGTGGTCTTTTCTTCAGTTTGGGGCCCGAAGTGAAGGCTATAATTCTGGAGAAGGATTTCATTTCTGGTTTGAGTCTGTCTAGTCGGTTTGGTTCAGTCATTACAGTTTTAAAAGTTGAGTCAGTTTGAGTCAAAGTTTCAGTCAAATAAATTCAGTCAATAGTCTTGAGTTGCTTTATCAAAATAATAGACTCCATAGCCCAATGGACGAAGGCACTGTCTATCTCTCCCAGAGATCTGCCGTTCTTGGCACCTCCAAGGAGCCACCATCCCCATTGGAGCCAATGTTAGAGTCAGTCTTTACATCCCTCCATCAGAGATCATTTCTCTTATTGCATTTCATTTTTAGGTGTCTCATTCCGCTCATTCATCTGCATTCTGTTAGGTGCATGCCATCATCTGACGGAAGGGTCTCTTCACTAGTTTCCCTCATGTTTGTACCTACTGGGTTGGTCAAAGTTTATCAAAATTCATTAAAGTTGATTTCAACCATTTACAGTCATAGGTGGTATTGTGGTCAAAAAAGGGTTTTTCAGTCACTAGGTTTACGGTTTGGTCTTCAGAATGTCAAATAATGCCCGCAGGCCATGAGGATGTATTCAATAAGTTTTCATTTCAATATTTTCATCATTAACAATGCTCAAGGATGTTTCTTCTTCAAAACTCTGTTTTGAAGAAGAAATCATCAAATTAATTGTTTGTAATAAATATGTATTTTTAAAGTTTTCCGCCATGAAGTACTTCAAATGCAGCATCTGGTCATCCTTTGTCGAAGTTCAAATGCCACCATCCCTGCAAAAAATCAACCAAGAAGCCATCATTTCAAGCCAAAAAATCAAAAAGGAAACTTGAAGAACAGAGTTGTATTAAAAGTGAAGAAATGCCAATTTTGAAACATTACAAAAGTGGGTCTTTACAAAGAGAAAATCAAAGCCATGACTTTATAAAGATATTTTCATTGTTTGAAAAGCCATTTGCATCCAAGACATCAAAGAAAGTCGAAATTTAGTGGTGAGAGGGCGAAGTTGTCATTTTGAAACCACGACTGTGTGTTAAGACTCTGCGCGGCGCATTGGGTAAGAGCGCGGCGCACATAGGCTGCGCGACGCACTGGGCCTCCTGCCACAGTGCATTTTTCCACTGGTGCGGCGCATCCACGAGACGCGGCGCACTGGGCTTGTGCGCGGCGCACAGGGTCGACAGGCTAAAAAATCATCATCATTTGCTCCAAAATCAAAATAGTTCATCTTGATCGCTCCAAGTAAGTTTGTGAGCTCTTTGCCGTTGATTTTAGTTTGCATTGAGTGTTATTTGGAGGAAGGAATTTGAAAGTTTAATTGGGAAAATCACAAACCCTCTCATGTGATGAAAACTGTTCCATAGGGTTTATGCTTGAAATTTAAAGTGTGGTTGTTGGTGTCAGTTTGTAAACTCCATTCCCACTTGTGTTTCCTTTCCTCCTTGCTGTCACACTACTATCATAATCCCCTCTCCTATTCCCTCTGTCCCAAAACAATCATATCCCTTGTACCCATTTTCCCTATCACTAAACCCTATTAGCCCTCCCCCTTTCATATCATTTATAAATTCCCAATTCCCAAAACATTCAAGGACTGACTTTATATCCTTGATTTCACTTAGCTTAAATATATCTTGTCATTTCATTTATCCCTATCTCTAAAAACTACATTTCCCATCACCATCTCCCACTCCCATATCACTTATAAAATCCCCAAATCCCGAAGTCCCCCAAGCAGTCAAGTGACTGTCCTCACACTCAAATTTCACTTGACAGTCCATTATACCCACTGTAATATTTCCTTACAGTTTCTCATTACATATTTGGCACATTGGGTATTGAAAGACAAACTCTTGTTTTCACCACATATATATCAGCATATACTTGTTATACACATTGTAAAGCACCATGTCAGAAACAAATTCATCATATGAGCAAGGATATGAGCAAGACAGTGACTCAACCGCAGAGCTAAATGTACCGAGGAGGTCTCATAAAAGTGGCAGGCACGTTAGAGAAGAGCCCACTTCCTTGACTCAATTGCAGGCCTGCCCGCTTGCAATGGCATGCTTTCAACAACATTCATGTTTTCAGTATTGTGAGATAATTGCTCAGATTCAACATCATCAGGAGTTGGTTCGCTTATTTGTTTTACATTTGCATGATGGTCATGTAAACCTTGCTGGAGTGAACTTCACCTTGACACCAGAAACCATTTCTCAGGCAACCGGGATACCAAACATAGGTGAAGAGTGGAATAAGAGACAACAGCTGGATAGAGCATATTATGAACCTTACATCAGGCCTGGTTATATGAGGCAGCTCAGCAGGGTGTTTCCTTTCAGATTCTTGAAGGAGTCCTATGTGCCATTAATGAAACTCATCATTAGATACTTCAGTTGCGAGGGTAGATTCTCACGCCTTTATGCATACCACATCAGACTGTTGATGCATTTCATGAGAGTGAGACTGATGAATATTCCATACTTCATGTGCCGAAACATAGAGCGGATGACTACCCTTGTGCAGAAGAAGACTCCAGAGTAGCAACATAACAACATTTATCATTATGCGCTCATCAAGATGATTGTGGTACATCAGCTTGGATTGCAGGGCATTGCATGGGAGGAGTTCATTTCCCATGACTTCTTTACAGCCCCTCAGCCTCCTCCAGAGATTGTTCACGATGCAGGTGAGCCTTCACATCAGTTTGAGGTTCCTGAGACAGAGCCTATCAGTGTTCCAGTGTGTGTTACCTATCAGAGAGGTACCAGAGCCTTATTTGCAGCAGCACGACGAGTACTATCTCCACCCGGGGTGGAAGGGGTCTTGTTACCTTCGACAACAGCGCGAGTACTATCTCGACATAACGTGGAAGGGGTCTCGCCTTCTACATCAGCGTAGGTACAGAACAAAGGCAAGAAGCCTATGTAGGATGAGGGCCCCTCAGGAGGCCAAGATACTAATTTTATATTGATCGATGTTGATTCGAGCTCTCCCAGCTCAAAGCTGAAAGAAATCATCCAGGAGCAGAAAGCTGAGATCGACACACTGACCGAGAAATTGCAGAGAGCTCAGTGGGTTATAAATTACTTGGAGCAGCGGAATAAACAATTGGAGGATCAGCAGACACTCATAGAGTTGCGGCAAATCCGTGAAGACCGTGAATTGGACCGAAAAGGCCATGTGACATGACACCATTTGAGCGGGAGACTTGCCTTACGAGAGTCAAAATTCATCTTGAGAAAATATTGGCGAAGGCCAATAGGGACAAAGACATGCTCAAACATATGAAGAACCACTATTGGGCCCGCACACATGTTTGCAAAGCGAAAATGAAGATCCTGAAAGCGAGGCTGAGAAGGGCACTAAGGAGGCGCAAAAGGCCTGATCCACTTCAAATATTGGCTGAAGCTTCTTTGGCTGAGCATGAAACTTGATGAGGGACCTTCACTCCAAATTTCAGCAAGTTTGGGGAAAATTTTGTCATTTTTGAAATTTTGGTCGCAAAACAGATTTTTCCGCCCGACGCGTCGTGCCACTTGGCGCGCGCTTACGTTTGAGAGATATTCTGGAGGAAAACTTGATATTTTTGGGTTTTTTATGATAAATTATGCATGCTCAGGAATGGCTGATAGATTTCATCAAGTTCTGGATGGTCTTAAGGGTCAAAAACACACCAAAAATGGCCTTTTTGCCACCTTTTGGACCAGCAGGAACTAGTCTTGGGAGATTGCAGTTTTGGAGGGGAAAATGAACTCCAAATTGAAAAATTCCACTTGGGTTGGATAGTAGACAGATAGGGCTTTCCAAAAAGCTATCATGAGCTCAATTTGGACTTAGAGAAGTGCCTCAAAAACAGGCCCAAAGTGGCACGATGCATTGAGTTTTTGGGCGCGGCGCATAGAGAAATTTGGCCTCATTTTGACTCTTCAGCTCAGAAATTCGCCCAGTTTTGACTAGTTTCACTTTTTGATGTAATTATTGATCTATCTTGATGTAACTTGATGACTATGATGTAATTTTGGCTCACATTTACTTGTTCTAGAGGGTTCATTCACTAAAAAGTGAAAATTAAATGAATGGATTAGTTTCCTAGCATATAGAGGCAAGTTGTTTGATTGCCTAGATTTCAGTTCCTAGTTTAGAATTGGTTGAAACAGCTCCTAGAAGGATGAGCTCGACCCCTAGAGGCATGGGAAGGGGTTAGGATGGTCTATATCATGTATTTTCTGAGACATTTTCAGGGTTGGACTTTTGGGAATAGTTTGGCACCTCATTGTATATTCATTTCAGATTTTTGGCAAAGGAAAGACCAAAGTTTTGCAGCACTTGTTGGGATCCTTGTGGCTCTGAGTTTTGATGATTTTTTTCTCCATGTATCTTTAAGTTTCATTAATTTTATATGCATTCCATTTCCCTTCTCTTTGCTTCTAAATTAAACAAATGAGTAACTAAGGTAGAATTCATTAGTTTGCTGGTGCTATGCCTTCAACTTTTGTTTAGTTTTATATGTTTTCATCAGTTTGAAGAGGATCCTCACACCTTCTTTCCCTCTTCAGTTCCTCAGCAGTATTTTCCATCCATTCATTGAATCTAAGACATCAAAGTCATTGCCTTCCCTGCCCCAACTTGAACTCTGCAAGAATTTGGCCTCATCCCCAAGCCCAAAATTGCTTTTCCCTTTTTCCAACAAAAACCCCTAAAAATCATTTCAAACTCCTTGATTAATATACCTAGCCTAAAATTAGCACTCATTTCAGTCATCTCAAGGCCTATTGATACATTTTTCCTGAGATTGACTTGGAGAGAGCCCTCTCCTGTTCTGGTAGGGCTAGCTACCAGACTAAGCGTGGTTTGGTGTTACCCTGAATCTCGCTTTTTTTCAGCCTAAGGAGGATTTGGGCAATAACATATATAATTTATTATCCTTCTTACATTGCTTTAGGTACATTTTTTGTATGGTTGTAGCCGTAAAAATACCCAGTCGCCTATATCAAAACTTCTTTCATTGTGATGTTGATCTTCCTATTGTTTCATTCGATTTTGCGCCAAAGTGAGGCTATCCTTTGAGAGTTGGAGAAATTTTTGTTGATGCTTGATGTGATCTTCCACTACTTTAACTTTAGAATTTTCTCTTAAAGATGATGTGATGGACGATGGATGATATCCATAAAGTACCATAAATGGGGTCATTTTTGCTGCAGTATAAAAGGAAATGTTGTACCACCATTCAGCCAGAGGTAACCACTTGACCCATTGTGTTTTCTTATCAGATACAAAGAAACAAAGATATCCTTCTAAAAAAAAATTTACTATCTCATTTTTCCCATCATATTGAGGATGATAATATGATCTATGAGCTAATTTAATATCCAGATAAGAAAATAATTCTGTCCAAAAATTTCTAGTGAAAATGGGATCTCTGTCGCTTACAATAATATTTGGGTTTCCATGTAGCTTTTGAATTGTTTCCATAAATGTAGTAGCAACTGTATTGGCTTTAAATGGATGATATAATGCACAAAAGTGTGCATACTTGGTAAGTTAATCAACTTCCACCATGATGACACTCTTTCCTTTGGACTTGGGTAAATCTGTGATAAAATACATTAAAACCTCCGCCCAACATTGACTTGGAATGGATAAATGTTGTAACATACCTGGGGCCTTAATTGTCTCAACTTTATTTTGTTGGAAAACCAAACATTCCAACACAAAATTTGGAATATCATATTTAAGGCCATCCCAAAAAAAATCCTTCTCAACCCTGCTGTAATTTTTTTTAAATCCTAAGTACCCTCCCAAGGGAGAGGTGTGCAATTCCAAAAGAATATTTTGTTTGAGTTGGGAATTATTAAAAATATATAAGGAAAATTTGTACCATAATGAATCATTTTTTCATCTAAATGTATCCTATGTACTGGGATATTGCTACAACTTTTGAATGAGTCTCCACACTTCTTCATCATTCTTCCATTCATCCCTTGCTTTAGTTATCCAATCTGGTTGGATAATATAAATTTCACAAAGCAAAACTTCCACATCCTCATCCTTTCTTTAGAGTGCATGTGCAACAACATTTTTCTTCCCTTTTTTGTAGATGATTTCAAGTTCATAACCCAACATTTTTGTGACCCATTTTTGCGAGCTCTTCTGAATATAATCTTTGTTCCAAAAAGTATTTAAGACTATCATGATATATTTTTACCTTGAAGTGTCTTCCCATTAGATAAGGTCGTCATTGCTTTAGTACATGTAGTATCTCCAACACTTCCTTCTCATAAATAGGTTTTTTTAAATAATTTCCTTTGATTGTACGACTTTCAAAATCAATGGCTCTTCCTTCTTGCATTAAAAGAGAACCAATTCCATTTCTGGAGGCATCACATTCCACAATAAAGGTTTTTGTGAAGTCTAGTGTAGCTGAGACCGGTGCTTGGCACGTTACCTATTTAAGATGTTCAAAGGCCTTATTTGCTTCTAGAGTCCATGAAAATGCATATCTATTCAGTAATTTTGTTCGAGGTGCTGCTATTCTCCCATAATTCTTAGAAAACTTGTGATAATACCCTATCAACCCGAGAAATCCTCGAAGATGATTTATGGTTGTGGGGATTTTCCATTCCATAATGGATTTAAATTTTTTAGGGTCTACCTTAACACCCTCATGAGATACAATATGACTTAGATATTCCACCTCCTGTACTCCAAAGAAACATTTGGAGGTTTTTCATATAATTTTTTCTCCTCCAATAGTTTGAGTACCTTGTCAACATGTTGAACATGATCCTTCCAAGCCTTGTTGTAGATTAGTATATCATCAAAAAATACTAACTCAAATTTTCTAAGGAAGGGTTTGAAAATGGAATTCATCAAACCTTGAAATGTAGAAGGTGCATTGGTAAGGCCAAAAGGCATGACCAAAAATTCATAATGACCCTCATGAGTTCTAAATGTTGTTTTCAAAATGTCTCCAATCTTCATTCTAATTTGATGATATCCTTAGAGAAGATCCAACTTGGTGAGGTAAATTTCTCCATGTAGTTCATCCAATAATTCATTGATGACGGGAATGGGAAATTTATCTTTAATAGTGAGTTTGTTGAGCTCTCTATAATCTGAACACATGCACCATGATCCATCCTTATTGTGCACCAATACTACTGGAGCTGAAAAATAACTTTTACTAGGTTGAATTATACCGACCTCTAGCACTTCTGCAACCATACGTTCAATTTCACTCTTTTGGGAATAGGGATATTTGTAATGTCTGATGTTTGGAGTAACACTTCATGGAATCAAATGAATAGCATGATCATGATCACGAATAGGTGGGAGGCCTTTGGGAGTCTCAAATACCTTGGAATGATTGTCCAAGACTTTTTGGAGTTATTGAGAAATAGATGAGTTCGATGTTTGAACCTCTAGTGAGCATAATTGTGCAATTAGGCCACATTTTTTTTTCTTTAGAAGCTTTTTCATGCCATTGGAGCTAATTATCTTTCTTAGTTTCCATTCAATACCCCTTAATTCAAATTCATTTCCTTCCCAAAAAAAATTCAAGAAAAGTTCTTGAAAATTAAAAGCTATCATACCCGAAGATTGTAACAATTTGACTCCTAGTACAACATCAACACTACCCATTTGAATGGAGAGTATTGGACTATTATATACATATTCCCCCATGGTTATCTTGATATTATGGCACTTTCCAGAGAAATTTATAGTTCCTCCATTTGCAACCATCACTTGACACTCTGGGGTTGGGTATAGGAAGCAATTCAATTCCTTGGCTACCTTACATTGAATAAAATTATGGGTACTACCCGAATCAATCAGCAATATGAATTTTTTCTTCCTGATATGTCCTTCTATATTGAGGGTTTGAGGAGTGGTAATTCCTGCCAATGCATTACAAGATATGGTAGAATTCATTTCTTCTTTCTCTAGGGTTGACTCTTGGTGTATATCTTCTTCTTTTGAAGTTTTTGTTCCTTTTATTCCTCCTCTTCACAATCTATGTAAAATAATTTCTTCTCAGCGCACTTATGACCATTAGTGTATTTTCTATCACAACTATAGCAAAGCCCTTTTTCTTTTTTTCTTTTAATTTTTGTGGTCTCAACCTTGTAGATTGTGGAAGGCTAGGACCAGAAACACTTTCATCTTTATAGTTGTGAGTGGTAGGCTTCCTTGTTTCCATAATTTTTCTTTCAATTTTCTAGCCAATCTGAATGCCTTCTCCAATGAATTAGGTTCCCAAAGGCGAATCTGATGATGGATTTTATCCTTTAAATTACTTATGAAGACATCAATCCTATGTTTCTGGAATATCATTTACCCTTATATTCAATTTTTGTAAGTCCTCAATGTGCTCCACCATTGATCCCTTTTGTTTGAGATTTATCATTTGGATAAAGAAGGTGTTTCTCTTTGTATCCTCATAATGTGATATCATTTCCTCCGTAATAATTGAACAAGTGACAAGTGATTTACGAGAAAAAAGCCATCAATACCATACAAATTGATTGGGTTCTAAATATAAAGTTGAAATGCATACATTTTGTGCGTTTTGGACATTATGGAGATCAAAAAATTTCTCCATCTATAGTATCCATGTTACCGAATCCTTGCCATAAAAATTCCTCATATAAATATTTGGAATATGGTGGATCTTCAATCCAACATCAGAGTCTTTGAAATCATGATCAACAGTTATTTTTTTCTCATCATGAGTTTCATCTAATACCTTTTTTCCATTAGGAAGCATTTCTTGTAGCAACTTTGTCAAATCTGTTTTTAAACCATTATTTAAATCTTCCATGTTTCCTTTCATTTTTTCTTCTATGCTATCCATATTAGCTTTCATGTCATCCTTCGAACCATCCATCTTAGCTTCCATGTCTGCTTTTAAACCATCCATGTCATCTTCTATCATCTTGTGAAATTCCATGTCGAAATACTCTAGATGTGCACCAAGAATGCGTAGGAAATTTCGTTTTAACCTCAACCGCATCCATAAAAATAAAATATTTTAGTTGTAACCATACTCACAAGCCTACCGTATTTTTGGCTGGAGCCCCCCAACTACACACATGAGCCTGCCTCCTTGCGGTTGGGATAAAGTGTCAGCAAAAAACATAAGAACCTCAGTTATGAACCTCTATCACATGTTTGTTCACCTTTGTCACCTATTTTCCATGCCTCCAAACCTCTATCAAGTCCTTTTACACCTCTAAAAATAGGCAAAACATATCTCCCAAGTGCCACTTCCAATTTTACCTAGAAGCCAACAAAAAAAAGTTGACATGACTGCCAGCAAGTCCTCCCTTTGTCCCCAAACACGCTGCCTGATTGCAACACATATCAACATACTTGCAATACATTGTATCGTATCTCCATCGTCATCATAAAACCAATCACACAACTACAATAAGTCATCCCCCAGTTCCTCCACTAGGTCATGAACAAGAACATAAACACCACTAGCACATGATGAGCCATCAAAATGAATCACATCTCCATCACCTATAGCAACATCTCCAATGCCTCCAATCAATTCATAACAAGGCATCACAAAGTTGACATAAATGCACTATGAAGCCAACACAAGGTTGACATCAATGCCAACACATTCCAACACAAGAAAACTCCTCCATAAACACCATATGGCCAACAAGATACATCATCAAAAGGTTGACATCAAAGGAAACATAATCACCTCAATGTCAACACAAGCAGTTGGAACCATACTACAAGGTGGGCATCAATACATCAGCTATACTGCATAGGCTTGATATCAATGAAAACGTAAGTTAGTTGCCATCATAAAACCACTACCAATATCATTTAGCTGGAACCATGAACACCATAATTCCAACAACCCTAAGATGTTTGAGAGATGGTTTCTTGCCATTCCATACCTCATATGGATTATTATCATCCAATGTTGATGAGGGTGATCTATTTACCAAGTAACATGCAATATCCACTTAGCATGATCCTTTCTTTTTCCATCACTTTCATGTTCATCATGTCTACAACTCTAGTTTATTGAGGTGTGTATTGAGTATTCTTCTATCATGCTACACCACACATTTTACAGAAATATTCAAATTCCTTCCCAAAGCACTCTCCACATTTATCCATCCTAAACACCTTTATTTTCTTCTCTATCTCATTCTCCACTAGAGTATTAAATTCTTTAAATTTTTAAAATACTTTAGATTTATTCTCGAGGAAAAATATCCATGTATTCTTTGATAATTCATCTACGAATGAGACGTATTACACATATTTACCCGATGATGGAACCTCCATAGGTCCAAACACATCACTTTGCACTAGTTGTAGTATTATATTTTCCCTCTTAGCACCAGAGGAGAATCTCACTTGATTTTTCTTCCCTTATAACAATGTTAACAGACATAAAAAATGAGAGAGAAATTTGATATACCTTCTACCATACCATGACCATGCAATAATAAAAGTCCCTTCTCTCTAACATGTCCAAGTCTTTGATGGTAGAAAATACACTTTTCTCCTGAAGCTACAAGAGTTTTTCCTTCTTCTAATCCACTCTCAGGAACAACAAAACTATTGCACCTAGCACTTACAGTTCTTACCAACAACTTATATAGAGTTCCAATCTCAATTTTCCTCAACAACACCATTTCTCCTCAAACCATACTACAAGTATTTGTTTCAAACATTATTCTTACACCTGCATCATTCATCTTGCTTACAAAAATAAAATTTCCAACGAATCCTAGGATGTGTGGAACACCAAGGAGTGTCATAATCCTTCTATCCATGAGTTTCAACTTGACTTTCCCTCATTCTATGATTCTAGCTCTTGAGTCATCCACTGAGAAAACATCACCACCATCAAATCTTTCATGCTTGCAGAACCACTCCTTATGAGGAGTCATATGAAAATGTGCGTCTGATTTTCCTGGCCATGCCTCATGATCTATTTATGTACTTGAAGAAGCCAATTACAAAACCTCTCCATCATATAGGGAGGTTTTCTCTTCTACAAAAGGAGCATCTTTGAATCCCATCCCTTTCTCTGCAAATGTGCCTTTACAATATTTCTTGTAATGCCCTTCTTTTCTGGATTTCCAAAAGACATTTATGAACTTCCGTGGAGATTTATATTGTCCTCTATATTTAGATCTCACACTTGAGGACTTATTTCTATTTATATTTTGGAGTGTTCTCTTACAGAGAAGGCATCTCTATTCTGGCTCTCCATGTTTTCTCATCTCATCTCCTCTCACAACAAGGATGATATTATTTCATCAAATTTTAGGGTAGTTTCATTAATACCTATGGAAACAACGAGACGATCCCACGAGTTTAGTAGAGAATATAACAAACATATGCACTTATCCTCACCTAAAATTTTAATATCAATAGATAATAGTTGATGTACCATAGTGTTGAATATGTTTAGATGCCCTATCACTAAATCTCCATCCTTCATCCTCATAATATATAGCTTTTTCTACATGAACAATTTTTTCACAAAGGAATTAGAAGAATGCAAAGAACATATTTACTGATCAAACGAGAAAATTCCATGGTACCTGTTTTTTTGCGGTAGCAAAACAAAACACTCGATTTTGAAAAGTGGTGATGAAAAATCACCCTTTTTTTTGGAGCAAATTTTTGGAACTTTAAATTTTCTTTCATTTTTTTTTTTAAATGTCATGATTTTCATGTCGTATTTTGAAAAGTGGTGATGAAAAATCACCCTTTTTTTTGGAGCAAATTTTTGGAACTTTAAATTTTCTTTCATTTTTTTTTTTAAATGTCAAGTCGATTTAGAAAAATGGTCATTTTTTAGCACTTCAAATTTTTTTATTTATAGTATGAACATTTGTTTTAAAATGTTAATGACTTTCATGTTAATTTTGAAAAGTGTTGATGCAACATCAATCCTTTTTGTTTAGAGTGGTGATTTTCATCTTGATAATTAGACATAAAAGTAAAATAAATAAAAACATTAAAAAAAATCAAATATAAAAATATATTAAAAAAAAAATGAAAAAAACCAATAAAAGTGTAAAAAGTCAAAAATAATTAGTAAAAATAAATAAATCAAAAAATATAAAAAAATCAAAAAATAAATAAAAAAGGAAAAAAACTTTAAAAAAACTCATAATTTAAAGAAAAAATAACAAATAACAAATTTAAATTAAAAAATAAAGAAACAACATAATTAAAGAAAATGATAAAATTAAAAAATTAAAAATGATTAAAATTAAAAAAATCAAATAATCAAAGTACTAAAATTAAAAATAATTAAAATTTGGAAATTTAAATTAAAAAAACAAAATAAAAAAAAATTTATAAAAAAAAAAAAAAAAAACATTAAAATTAAAAAATATTTAATTAAAAAAAAACATATATATAGAAATTTAAACTAAAAAAACAAAATAGAATAAAATTTAAAAACAACATTAAAATAAAAAATTTAAAACAATAAAAATTTAAATTAAAAAAAAATTAAAAAATTAATTTAAAAAAAAAAACAAAAATAATAAATAACAAAAAAAATTAATTTAAAAAATAAATAAATAAATAAATTTAATTTAATTTTAAAAAATAATTATATATGATGATGCTGGTTAACGTCCACTGAGACCAATATATATAAAATAAAAATAAAAATAATAAAATAATTATTAAAATAGGCATCGTTGCCTTTGGGGCCGCGCGGCTCCGCCCACATGTGGCGGAGGCAACTCGCCTCCGCCTGTCGTCCGAGCCCCGCGACCCCAAGGCGGCGGTGTATAATACAAATTTTAATTAATGTTTTTATTAATTTTTTTTAATATATTTTATATTTTTTTGTTTTTTTTTTTTTTTTTTTAATTTTTTAATTTTAATTTTTATTTTAATTTGAAATGTTTTTTTTTCTTAATTAAAAAAAAAAATTGAATTTTGTTAATTTTTTATTTAATAATGTATTTTTCATATATTTATATGCATTTTTTTTAATTTAAATTTTATTTTTAAATTTTGATTTTTTTTTTTAATTTAAATTTTTATTATTCTTAATTTTTTTAATTTTTTTTAATTAAATTTCTAAATTTTAATTGTTTTTTTTTAATATTTTTTTTATTATTATTTTTTTTAATTTTAACTAATTTTAAATTTTTTATTTTAACTTTTATTTTTATCATTTTTTTTTAATTATGTGTTTTTTTTATCAATTTTTTTTATAACTTGAAAAAAATAATATTTGTTTTTTTTTTTGTTTATTTTTTTTTTCAATTGGTGTGTATTTTTAAATTTTCCCTTTTATTTTCTTTTGAAATTTTTTGTGTTCCTTTTTTTTCTAATTTAATTTTTTTTATTTTTACGAGTGATATTTTATCTTTAATATCATGCCTACAAATCATTGGAATTTTATTTTCATAAAGGTGATATTTTATCTTGAATGTCATCTCTAGATTTTCAAGGCTTTTCAGAGACACGATAATAGATTATCTTTAATACCATGCGTAAAAAATGTTGCAATTTTAAGACTTTTGATATTTTATATTTAATGTCATGGTTATCGTTGAAATTTTAAGATTTTTCAAAGTCATGATATTTTATCTTTAATGTCATTATTAAAAATTGTTGACAATTTACCCCGAAAAGAAAAATACGTTAATCCAACATTAACACTTTTCGTTTTCAAGGTGTTTTTTACACACACAAAATTGACGACATTATTCCAGCAACAAAACTTTTCCTTTTCAGGCTTCTTTTTGCACACAAAAAATTGGCAACGTTATTCCAGCATCAACACTTTTCGTTTTCAAGTTGTTTTTTGCACACAAAAAATTGGCAATGTTATTCCACCGTCAACACTTTTTCTTTTGAAGGTGTTTTTTCAATCCTTTTTCCAAGAACAAATTTGGTTTTAGCATACTTTTAAAAAATGTTGAAATGTGACCCTAAAAAAACAGTGCGTTCTGGAAGACACACTTTTCGTTTTGGGATTTTTTCATGTTTTTTGAGTTTTTTTGGTCTAGAGCTCTCGTTTTGAGGTAATAGTTTCCTTTTGATTGGTAACTATGTTAAAGCCCCTGACTTGTCCCATAAAGTCTTTTTTGTAGCTTCCCATGACAAATTTAGTAATACTAAATATGAGAGACATAATTGTATTGTTCTCTTTTCCTTCTGATCCAACTTTTTCCAATGTTTTATTAACAATCATGTTAGTGTAGAACCTAGATCCACATCAATCCATTGATCTCTATCCACCAACTTTGTCTTGCATTTTGAGCTTCCATAGCTCAAAACTCTCCCCATTGAATTTCTCGATCTCTATTTTTGAACTTCTCACTATTTTTTTTCACCACAATAGTCACTTTCACAGATTTCCCACTGCAACAAGATCTACCACATTCCTAAGCCAAACCACTTAGCCACAAAAGCAACCCCTTGAAGCCAAAACTACTCTGATAGAAAATATAAGTTTTAACCCTATACAATTAATTGTTGGAAATAGATTCTTAATAAAACAAAAAATATACAATGGAAAACTTATAAATTTACACAGTTATTTTATCTTGGAAATCCAAAGCTGGGAAAATATTTCATTATATTTTCTATACCGTGGAGTACAGGAACATCCAATCCAATTGTAGTTCCATAACTGAAACTACAAAACCATGAGAAAAACCACCATGCACCACAAAACCACTTTTACCAAAATCATGGGCTAACAATGCCAAAAACAGGTACAAAAAAACCACCCAATTTTTTTTCTCAAGGAACCCCCTTTGTTTGTGGTGCATATAAGTCATGTAAATACTATAACACATACCCAACAAAAAGAAATTCCACATGTATACCACATGTAAATGTACAAATTTTGGCATGATACTTAGAAGGGAAAACCTTCTAAGGGCCATAACTTTGTGTCAATAACTCAAATTTTGATCAAAATTATATTTTTAAAAAGCTCTCAATGAGAAAAAGACAACATTAGTCTCAAAAATAGGTTTTCGGGTGGTTTAAGGAAGATAAAATTTGGTAAACAAACTTCCATAAAGTAAACTTGGAGGTCAGGTATAATCACCTTGTTCCCTTAAAATGGGCTTGAGGGACTAGGTGATGTTACAAAAAAATTTGAGTACTAAAGAAATGTTGATTGAAAGCTCCCCACTTGGTGTTTTCCTATATCTAGTATGTTGCTTCAACATTGTCCATTTCCAATTCTTTGTGTACTTTCGAATAATTTCCTTGTCCTTAACCACAAGTAGAATAGACTGAATTGAGGCCTTTGAATACGAAGCCAAAGAGAGATACTTCTTAGTAATTCCCAAAACCACTTGATACAACATGCTACATTCAAATTCTAACTTCTCAATTTTCAGACAACCTCTAGCATTTCTATATTGTTTTTTGAAACTTTATGTGATTAGTTGATTTATTACTAAGATGCACAATTGCAACTTGCATATCTACAAGGAGGTATTTTTTTTCTCCTATAGGTATGACATATAGTAGAAGGCTCACACAAGAAGTATTACTGAAAGTAACTATCCTACCATCCTTAACCAACACTAGAAAATTTATTTTTGAGAGACAAATATCAAATTATAATCCTTTAGAATTTCTTGACAACTAAAGGCTAGAGGAAGAAAACAAAATAGAAATCTCCTCAACTAAACAATAATTTGTCGGAGCACCGAGGGAGGGTTATAAAAAGCCCCAAGGTATTTTAGACTCAAATTGATCATGGAGGAAGAAAGTCAATCATTCTATAATAATCCCTTCTTCTTCAAATCCAAAATTAAAATAAAAATTAAGATCCATAACTTTGAATTAATGTAAGGAATGTGGAGATACCAAAGGTTGGGGAGGCTATAATATCTATCCCATATAAAAAATCAAAGGTCATTTCCATTTGTCTCTATTAATTTAACCATTTAAAAGATATGTTGAACCATCAACCAATATTAGTAACAAACATTATAGTGGATGTGAGTCATGTCAATGATTTCCTACATTTGTTTTTATAGTTCCCTCATCCATAGAAACTACTAAATTTTCTAGGTGACCTACTTGTATATTAATATCCCTCAAGACATGGAAATATTCAACATTGTTCAAACCGTTTGAGACTCTACAAATTCTAAAAATGATCCTATCAAGGTTTGAGTCTTTGGAGTTTGATTTCTCAAATTATATTTATTATCAATGAATTTCATATTACAATGAACTACTTGACCCCTCTTTAAATTCAAATATTTAATGAAGAAGCATCAATGCCTTTCCTACCCCCAATAAAACCTTCTTTTATGGTTTCCTTTAGGATCAAAAGAAGTTCCCCAACACTTTCCATCTCTAGGAACTAGTGCAATATTATTGATGTCCTCTCTATTGTAATTCAAGCCTCACAACTTCATTTATATACATGACTACCAAGATGTCATCTACCAGTCCAATGATGTCTACTATTACTACTAATCCAATAAGGTACACCATTACTAAATTTATGAAATCCTTTCATAAATCAAAAAGGTTGGAAACCTTATATATTTGACCCTAAAGTTAGTTTTTCAACCACCATGTTTAGTATTGTGTCAATGTGTGTTGATTTATTATCTCTAAATTAAGGTAAGCATATCCACAATTGTGAAATTAGGATGAACACACCCATGAAGCATTGTGCTTATTTAATAAAAAGAAATTTCATGGCAGGTAATCATAACTTAGTCACCATATTAAGTGTTATCCCCATTTTTATAGCTACTTGATTTATCATTTGTTCAATGCAATTGTAGGTTTATAGGGAAAATACACACACACACAGATATATATATGGGGTTACCTCAGCTTATTTTCACCATTATTTCCAAGCATGTGGATATTTTCATGCCAATAGTTTATTTCTTTATATCCCTTCGAGTGAGGTGCACTAATTTATGTTGATGAGATCACAATGGATGTTCCAAAAATGTAGGAAAACATATCTTAGGTTTATCTACAAGGTTTCCTTTGGAATACATACAAGTGCACCAAAGGTTTATCTGAATTGATTAAATTATCTATTCAAGATATGTTATTTATGGGAATACCATAAATCAAAGTTAAAATCTTATTGATTCCCTCAAGGTTATGAATTTCTATTGTAACCCACAATTGAGTTGCCCTCCATATTGATATTTTGAGAAAAAGCAAGAATATTTTCTTGGAATAAATATATATATATATATAAACTCAACCAATTATTATCAATATTATTAAGCATTAAATTGATTTCCTAATAAGAGTTCAATGAAATTACTAAGTTGAAATTTTACTATTTATAATTTTAGTTTCATTTAAAACCGATTACATATAGTTAAAATTTCACAAATTACAAATTTCATAAAAACATGCAACATTTGGGTAAAATTACCTCCATAATGGCATTAAAAAAAAAATTAAAGCTCAAAAAAGTACTATGAGTGATTATGTCGAACAAACTTCTCACTAGGGGTGATTTTCCAACAGACGGTGATCAGAGAAGCCTTGGAAGGTGGTTTTGGAAGGTGGTTTTCTGGCTCCTTGAAAAACCAAACCCATGAGTGCCTTGCACAGGATGTGGGTGGTTGAATAGGAGGTGGCCTTTTGGGAGTGTGTAAAATCCTCCACTTGGCTTGCTCTCCCCGATGCGTGGACAGGAAAAAAGGCTATATGCCTGTGAATGTTTAGTGGTGGCATTAAGGTAATTAATTCGAATGGGTGGACATTAAAGAAGATGGGATTGTTAACACCTTTGTACATTTTGTCAAGAGTTTTTTTTTATGCGAGCATGGAACAAAAGAGTGTTTGGTGATTGGAGGAAGGTATTATTTCTTCTAACAGGCAATCAGAGAAAATTTATGATCACCATATCATGGTTTTTCTCAGGAAATTGAAACACATAAGCAGGATGAACACTTGGCGATGGGTGGATGTTTCGTTCCAATCTTCTCCTAAGATAGAGAAATGAATGGTTTCCTTAGCAACTTTATATACTAGCCTACATGGTTTCCAAGGGTGGAACTTACAAGAATCAGTTTCAAGGTGGCGTTGTCCAATTACTAATCCTGCGAGGTATATTTGGGATTCTTCTCTTGCTCACTATAACTTTGGCTTTCTATACACCATTAGTTTTTCTCTCAGAATAAGTCCATTTTTGTATGGTAGTCCAAATTTTCTGAGGTCCTCATACTCTTAACAAGTTATCGCTCCATTTGCCTTCAGTATGTTTTGGCTGCTAGTCCTAGTTGCTAGTAATTATATTTGGTATCATTGTATCGAAACTTTGGAGAACTAGGTTGCTTCAAGCATTGTTGTCTGATTGTGTCATGGTGGGTTGTGATCAAGTCGTCCTAGAGACAACCTTGAGTTTTGAAAGACCAATGCCTAGGACATCTTATATATAGCAAGGAGCATAATGTATAACAGAGGAATTTATCAATAAAAGGCTCTCATGCTATCTCCTGAAAACAGGGAATGTTAATTTTGAATGGGACCAAGACCCTCGTAAAATGACACAGAAAGGATATTGCGT
>JAXQQM020067517.1:0-70308 GCA_034641835.2 Pinus albicaulis | reverse complement strand
AAAATAGCCTATGAATTTTGAAAAGGCTATGTCCATGGCCCTTTGGAAGGTGGCCCTTGAATTCATTAAACCAAATGGCATTTTGACATACATGAATGTACCCCAAGGTGTAGTAAAAGAAGTTTTATGTTGGTCACTTGGGAGTACTAAAACCTAGTTGTAACCTGAGAACCCATACGGTAGTGAAATTATTTTAGACCCAACCACACTTTGAAGTATATGATCCATTTTTGGCAAGGGATAGTTATCTTTAAGAGAGGCTCTATTTAGATTTCTGAAATCAATGCAAAGCCTAATTTCCCCAGTCTTTTTCCTACCAGATGCTAAGTTGGAAACCCATTCTGAATACCTAATAGGAACTATGATCCCAACATCATACATTTTCTTAATCTCTTTCTCAACTAAAGTAAATAAAATAGGGTTTATCCTTCTAAGTTTTTGTTTGAAAGGTTTTTGATTTTCCTTAAGAGGAATTGTGTGTTGAATGATGCTGGTATCATATGATTTTAGATCCTTGTATCACCATGAAAATACATCTTTAAATTCTTTGAATAGGTCTATGTATTGTTGTTTAATATGAGTTGGGAGAGTGCTGGACATCTTGATCATTTTGGGTTTTGCTGGGCTACCTATGTTATTTTATTCTATGTCTGTTTCTATAGGCTCCATCCTTGGTTCTTTGGCTACATCATTAAAATCGAAAAGCTGTTCTAATGGTGTAAGAACTCTTGGAATTGTATCATTTTTACAATGTAAAACTTCCAGGTCTTTCTGGTTCGTACTGTCAACTACTTCTGCTCTAAATGGATGTTCAAAATAGTTTATATCAATAGAAAAGGACAACGTTGTTTCAGGGTTTTGTTCTTCATTAAAACAATCTTCCTCATGGCTTAAAATAGGTGTTGGCATGGCAAAGTCATTCTTTGATTGCAGAAAATCATCTATGTGTTTGTCTCCTTCAAACACTTGCCAATAATCCTCATTTTTAGGTATTGTAGGTCTATTTTTTACCTTTATATCAGATTGTTCATTTGTGTCTAGTATTTGGAAATTACTAGTAGTAAAGGAAAGTTCATTTGCTAGATTCTTTTGAGCTCTTGGGATGAAAATGAGTTCATATTTTTCAAAGGTTTTTAGGAGATTCCTATATTATCTAAGTTTTGGGTTTTTGGTTGAATACTCTCCTTTGATCTGTTTGATAATTAGCTCAGAATCCCCTTGGACTGATATTCTTTTGGCTCCTAAATCTTTGAGCAAGTGTAAGACAATAAGGAGGGCTTCATATTCAACAATGTTATTTGTGCAAAAAAAATCCAGTTTATAGGAAAATCCTTTGTTCATGTTTTGTATCCATACACTAGCCCCTGCACTTTATTTTCTACAAGACCCATCAAAGTTTATTTTCCAAGATATTTCACTCTCATTTTCCTTTTCTTTCTGTTGTTTAAGGCTACTAAAATTTGGATTGTTCTTTTCTTGAGTTAATGGAAAATTTGACTGTTCTGGTAGACTAATTTCTCTTTTGTTTTCATTTTCTTGTTGGCTGATTCAATCTTCATTATATAAGATAAAGGAATCCAAATTTGAATGGATGGAGTAGACAGGAGAATTTTTTGGTCTCTCTATGTGGCTCACCATGTATTTCATGTGGGATTCCCTATATAATCTTCTAGTTTGGTTAAATACTGGGATGGTGGCATAAGACATGTCCATTTGGAGGCTTCTCTGTAGCTTGGCTCCCCATGATCTAGATAGAAGCATGCCATACTTAGGGGGAATATCAGCTACCACTATGTCCATTACTAAACTCTTAGCAGGAATTTGAGATAAGTTAACACACAAATATTTAATTAATCCTAAGCATTTGACTCTACTTCAATCAAAAGAGTAAAGGTCTTTGTATGGTTTAGTAATTTCTAAGCCTAGGCTTTCCATCACTACTTTGGCATGAGATTGTGTGAAGCACCTAAGTCTAACATGTCATTATGCAATATTTTATCATGTATATTCAGGCTGACATAGAAAGGAGGGACAAACCCTTCTTAATATTTCCCTTCAACTTTAGGACCAAACAATAGTTCTGGTTTATCATCTGCCAAGTTTAAAGTATCAGTGTCACTGCCCATATTCAAAGCTTTCAAAACTTGTTTTTTATATACATCCTGAGTTACTAGTTCAGCTAAAGGTATGGTGATTTTAATCTTGGAAATTTCCCCTTCAAGGCTGAAAGGAACTATTATTCTTGACATATTTACATACGTTTTGTCATTTACAACCTTTTCAACAATTCTGATTTGCTGATTTTTATTTGGAGTGTTTTTGGGACAGATTTTTTAGGGTCACTAGCAAAAGTACTGGAGTAGCTTTGTTCAACACTTTGCTGAATGTTTTTGTCTTTATTTTGATCAGTTTTCTTGGCTAAAGTGTTGATGTTGCTAGCTGTCTTTTTAGGCTGATTCTCTGAAGTTTTCTTAACAACAGTACTAGTGTTTTTGTCATTAGAAATTTCTGGGCTTCCTTTGCTTCTAAGATTTTATTGTTTGTGTATCTCGATGATTGCATTTCCAAAACCCAATTTGTAATATTCAGAATCCTCATTATTGTATTCATTTTTTTCTTAAGAGAAGAATCCTTGTTCTTCTTCAGTGAGAAAAACATTTGTCGCACTGTCACATCCTATCAATTTTACATGATTTTCTTCCAACCATTCAACTTACCTTTCTTCTTCTTGATCAACATAGTTTTGTTGAAAGGGAGGTCTAATATGTTGGTCATTTTCTCTCTGCCTATCTTGATTAGGGTCTCTTTTGAGATTTTTGTTTCTATTTCTTTTTTGGTTTTCCCTAGGAGGCACTCTGTCATTCAAATTTATCTTTTCAAGCATCCTCTCCATTACCTTCACTAATTTATCAATTTTAGTATCTGATGATGAGGTTGAAGCCATTGTATCATCTTTGTATGTAACTCTTTTTTCTGCTCTCAACCTAGCTCTCTTTTCAATCAGATTTGCCTCCACACTCATGGCTCCACTATACATATATTATAAAGTTGAGGGGTCTCTTTCCCTAAGCTGGTAGGCTATTTCAGGGTCGAAGCCTTCTAGGAATTTAGCCAAGGCTAGGCCTAGTGGAGGTTTCATGTCTGGAGGAAGTACATTATACACACTATTGAATCTAGTGCAGTAATCATGGACACTTTCCCCACTATTTATTTTGAGATTGGTATATTCTGAAAGGATTTGGAAAGGGTTCTTTTTAATTTCCCATTTGTATATGAATTTTTGATATAAATAAGGGGGCTCATTTATGTTGTGAGGAGATAAGTTTTTAAACCATTTCTTGACTTCTCCTCCTAAACTTTGAGCAAAAATTCTCATCTTAATAGTCTCTTCTTCTATCTCCATGTAATCAAAGGCATCGTTCATTTTATCTACGTGCTGTTGGGAAGTAGTAGGTTCATTTTCAGTGAAATGGGGAATTTTGGATTGGTAATAATTTGGTAGTGAAACTAGAGGTTGTGGTTACACTAATGGAGCATACCATGCTTCCATGATAGGAAATAATGGGGGAGTTACAAGAGGTGGATTAACAAGAGGGAAAGTGGGCTGAAATGGAGTGTTTTGAACAGTGGATGTGTGGATAGGAGTGGAAGAAACACTTGGGCCAGAAAACTGATGACGAGCAGATTTGTTGTGGAAGGAGATGAAATGATGGAGAAGCTGAGAATCGGGTGGAGTAGAATGTGAAGCTTCTCTGCTAAAGCTCTATTGCAAAAGTGTGGTTTCAAAGTTAGCTTGGTTTAAATCACTTTGAGACTTATTTCTGAATAGGTTCTTTGCGTAAGGTAAGTCAAAGTGAGGATCTTCCAAGACCATAAGATCTTTAGGGATAGATCTTGTTCTCTAGACTATCACCTATGGTAGGGGGATTAGGATCTGGATGGGTTCTAGTATGGACCATATGTGAAGCCAGATTTTAGTTTTTCAAAATTTAGAGAGGTTTGAAGTTTTAGGACTATTTTCTCAAAAATTTTCCTCTCACACTAATTTCTATAATAGGATAACTAGGATTCTAAACTTCCTCAAGGTTGGTTAACACAGTTTCAAGGAAATCTGGAATACTAGTGAGGTAATAGGCCTACTGGAGCTAGTGGAGTCGCCAGGTGGAAATTTTTAGATTTTCTGAAGGTAAAATGTTTTATGGTCCACAACCAATGGTTTATTTGAAAACAATTCTGAAATTTTTTTTGGTTTTTCTGAGTTTTATGTGGTTCTCTGGTTATGAGAGTGTCCTATACCTGATTCAACACTTAGCTAAGGTGATGAAACAAACAGAGTCTACTCTATGGCTTTCTAGCTGATTTCTTCAAGGTTTGATAAGGGCCTCTTAGAATCCTAAGGTTTACTTCAATTTCCACTGATTCAGACATATCCTATCATGATTACTATTATTCTGGTAGTGCTTGAAGAAGCCATAGTTCACTTGAATGAATAATGAGTGTCTTTTTTGGCGAATTTTACTCAAAGTGTCCCACTGTGATCGCCAGAATTTTGGGGTCCTATGATTTGGCCGATTGAAAAACCAAATGACAAGGAAACATGTAAACCAGTCTTTAGAGCTCTAGGATCTAGCCCTCCTAGTCTCAGAAAGGGATCTCTTAATATGTTTGCAAAGATATGACTTGTTTGCTTGTAAAAGGTTGATTTTAGGCTAGTTATTAAGCATGAGTTTGTTTGACTGTTTTGTGGGACGTGATGATCTACGCAGCATAAAATAGAAAAGGGAAATATCTAAGTTATTGGGAAATGGATTCAAGTGGAAATGGTAACAAGTTTGTAGATGAATTATGGGTATCAAAGGGAAAATATTTTAGGTGAAATGAAATGAACATCAAGGTTTTTAGAATGAAAAGTAGAAATAAGGGCAATTAAGAATCCTTAATTATATGTACTCTTCAACAAAGGGACTTAAAACATCATTCAAACATGAAGACGTATTTTATAGACAGGGCTAACTATGAATTCTATGAATTACTCTTTAGTAAATAACAATTTCAAGACAAACTTTCAAAATGAAATATAAGAGTCGAGGAATGCTCTATTTCATCAAAGATTTCAATTTCAAGGATAAGAAAACATCTAAGATTCACAAATAACTGCATTCATAGAAGAGGGAACTCCTAAAAATTTGGAATGCAATTATAAAGACCTTCAAAATAACTATTTGAGCAAGTACAAAGGGTATGATCAAAACATACCTCTTCGGCAGACTTTGGACACTGGTACTTTGAAGGGAGACTTCAAAAACAGTGTTTAAGTAGCAACAAGGAAGAAAGGAAAACCATAAATCATTCTTGAGGCCACTGTATTGAAATTTTTAGGAAATAAAAAATCATAAGGGTTGAAAAGCAGTTAGACTACTTAATAAAACCTTCAGCAGATGACAACATAAAGACAGTGAAGAGCAAACAGGTCTAAGGTGCTTCTAAGAGACATTTCTTAGCCTAAAAATTTTATTCTACTGTAAGAAAGAGATGATGAAAACAAATGGAAAATAGGAAAAACATTAAACAGTTTAGAATACTTCACCAACAGCCAAGCTCAGGGATCTAATGATAGAGCTTTCTCCATCCACAAATAGGTTAAAACATCCACAGGTTCCAGTACATCAATTTCTTTTCAATATCAGCATAACTATATATTACTTCAAAGAGTTATCAAATTCCCCCCATACAATGAGTTTGAATGTAGTATTTATGCTACAAATGAGGACGTGGAAATATCTAGGGTTCATAATGTCATTAATGACACATTAAATGCACTCCTATCCTTAAAAACCATGCAAGGCATAAGGTAGGAATGTTTCTCAACTACTTATCTGTGTAATAAATCTATCTTTACTTTCTGAGGATAAAATAGCTGAAAAGATTGACTTTGAGGCTCTTTTTTTCCCTTTTACAATAACTGTCTGACAGTTTATAAAATATATTTTTGTGTAATAACTGCCAATTTTCCCTTTGAGGTATAAAGTAAGTGGAAAGGTGTCACTTTTGATTTATTAAGTGAATAACTGCTCCTTTGATGTATTCGAGGCTACCTTTAAGCCTAAGTCTTCTTGATTTAATTCTAAAATTTCTCTTTAGGCCTAATCTACCTTTATTTCATCACTTAACTATGTTTTAAGGCTCTTTTAGCCTTGATCTGCTAATTTAAACCTTTAACATTTATGTCTATCTCTGTATACCTTGATATTATGTTTTGACTCTGATTTTGTGTTTTTGAGGCTAATCATGCCTTCTTCGGTCTTCAATTTGTTTCCACATGTTCTTTTGCTGATCTTTTAACTAATTTCAGGCCTTGATATTGTTTTTGGCCTTTATAATGTAATATTGTTTCCCTTTTTCCTTTTATGATTGATTGAAACATTTAAAGTATGTTTTTTAACCTTTAACCTTCAACTTTTAAGCATAACGCTTTATCTTCAATCCTTTAATCTCTGTTCCTTGGGCCTTTCTTCCTATTTCATTGATTTTCCTTTGTTGTATAGTGTGAAGGGCTTCTTCTGGTATGCCGAGGGTTTGATTGCATAATCTGTGCTCATAAGCACTGATCAAGCCATGAAATGAAACCATGGAAGTCCCTTTCTTCATTACTTGGCCTCTGTTTGGACTGTGAAAGCCATCAGCCTTTGGCCCATCCCTTTATGGACTATGGGAGGGTTTTCGGCCCTTAAAACTGCCCTAGAATCTTCATAAAACCATAAAACATGTTATGAAACCCTGCATGATATGTAAAATTTCTTTGGAGGCTAGCGGAGACAAATGGAGCAGTGATAAGGAGCGGAAAATGCAGGCGGAGGAGCGGAGGAGGTTTTTATGAAGAAAATCGGAAAAAATCCAATTTAAAATTTCATATGGCACGAAAATGGTGATAGGTGGTTTTTGGAAAACCAATGGAAGTTTTCACATGACCCTTGGGTGGTAATTGGTTTTGCTCGGAGGGAACACAATCCAATTATAATACGCCGCATGGCCTTTGCAATACCTCCTATTTCTCGTGGCTTTAGAACGTTAAACCACGGATGAAAAAATCACGCGATATTGATCGTAGACTGTCGGATCTAGGGGGAAGATCCTGTTAGCACTCAAATCTACCTCAGGCTGAAATGAAGTAAAACTCAAGGCTACATCAAACCACACTCAGCCTCGTAGCTAGCCCTACGAGGACAGGAGAGGGCTCTCTCCGTCAATCTCGAGAAAATAAGCAATAGGATGCGAGATGACTTACAATAAGAACTGATTTTAGGCTAGTAAAGAGATAGGTATGTTTGGTTTTGGTTTTTTGGGTTTTCGCTGGAGTAATGGGAAAACAAATTTTGGGTCCAGGGATAAGGTCAGACCTTTGCAGAGTTCAAGCTGGGGCGAGGTAGGTGATGATCTTGATGCTTCGAATTGGATTTTATGGATAGATTAGACTGACGAGGAGCTGAAGAGGGCAAAGAAGAACTTGGATCCTCTCCAAACAGCTGAAAACATATAGAACTAACTGAACTCAAAGGCTAAGAACTGTAAACAATGGATTCAACCTTAATCACTCATTCAACTTAGTTCAGAAGCATAATGAAACGATGGCATACATTAAACATGAAGAAACTTACAGTAAACAAAGGAGAAACATCATCAGGAACAGAACACCACAAGGATCCCAACAAGTGCCGCAAAACCCCTGATCTTTCCTTAGCCAAAATATGAAAAGTATGTACAATGATATCAAAAGTATCCCAAGAGTCCAACCTGTAGAATGCCTCAGAAATTACAATATATAGATCACTCTAACCCCTTTCCCCACCTCTAGGGGTCGAATTCCCTCTTCGGGGATCAGTTTCAACCAATTCTAATCATGGAACTACAATCTAGGCAGCTAACAACTTGCCTCTAAAAGAGTGGAAACTGATCCATTACATGATTTTTTACTCATTTGAGAGTGAATCTTCTAGAAGGGATAAAAACAAGCCAAAGTTACATATCAAACATGAATTTACATCATAAAAACCCAAAAATTCTACCCATAAGCAAAACTGGTCCATAATAGGCGAAATACTGAGCTGGCAGCTGAAAACTCAAAAAAATCTCTAGGTGGGTCGCTCCTGAACTGCGTGGGTCGCTCATGTTCCAGGCTGATTTTGAGGTAGCTCCCGACATCAAAATTGAGCTCATGATAGCTCGTTGGAAAGCCCTGGATGTCTACTTTCCAACCCAAGTGGAATTTCTGAATTTGGAGTTGATTTGACCCTCAAAAACCTCATTCTCCCAGAGATACTTCCTGCTGGTGCAAAAGGTGGCAGCAAGGTGGTTTTCATGGTGTTTTTGAGCTGTTTGACCATCCAGATTTTGTTGAAATGCTAAGTTGACTTCAGAGGATGCATAATTAACCATTAAAAATCCAAAAATGTAAAAATATCCTCCAGCAAGTGTCTCAAAAAATGCGAGCGCATGAGCGCGCGACCCACGTAGCTGCAAAACCTGTTTTTAAGACCAAAAATTTGAAAATGACAAAATTTTCTCCGAATTTGCCCAAATTCGGAGCGGAGGTCCTCCATCATGTGTCTTGCCCAGTCAATGAAGCCTCAGCCAAAATCCGAAGTGGATTAGGCCTTTTCCGCCGTCGAAGTGCCTTGCGCAACCTCCTCTTCATGATCTTCATCCTCGCTTTGCAAACATGCATGCGAGCCCAGTAATGGCCTTTCATGTGCAGGTATACATGTCTTTTTGTCTCTGCCATTTTCAAATGTTCTTTCCTTCTGCATGTACACATTCACCACGTGAGCACAAATATCTCACAATTGTAACAGGCCACCGCTCTTTCGATTCGATCGCCCGTCCTCGCTGATTTGGCGTCTCATGTCATCAGAGTTTTCATCCATTGCGTTGTCATATTGCCCAAATAGCGGACCACCCACCGAGCTTTCGCAATTGGTCTTTCAATGGTCATTCTCGCCTTGCTCCCCGTGACATTCTCCCCGCTGGCTAGGAGAGCCCGATTGCCATCGTCGACCGTCATACCCAGATCCCGGCCTGACAGGTCTCATCATGGGACAGGCCTCGCTTCATGCTTTAGGCTCTGTGATTTCACTGAAGAAAGAGCATCCTTCACATCATGGAGATAATACTCGCCGTGTCGATGAAGTCGGCAGGACCCCTTCCACCTCACGTGGAGATAATACCCGCCGTGTCGCTGCAAATAAGGCCCTGTGGCCTCGCTGATATGTCTGAACCAAAGGGGTAATGATATGCCCAACCTCAAGCATGTCCGGCTGGTGTGAAGGCTCTCCCGCATCATAAACTGCCTCGGGAGGCTGCTGTGGCACTCTGAAAAAGTCTCTAGAAATGAAATCCTCCCAAGATGCCCCGCTTCTGGAACGATGTGACACCCGCATTTTGATCAAAGCGAAATGAGAGAGAATACCCCTCGTATCACACCGCCTGCCTTCTCTTCTCGCACAAATGTAACCATCCTCTCTATGCTATGGTATATGAAATACTAATATTCATATTTATAAGATCTGAAGTGCATCAAGAACTAATATGATATGAAAAGATTTGGCATCTCGCTCTCACAACTAAACATCAATGACGTAGTGTAGAGTGGTGCATACTCATCTCTCAAGAATCTGAATGGAAAAACTCTGCTCAAGTAAGCCACATATCCTGTTTTAATGTATGGCTCATAGTGAAATTTCTCTAACTGCTTACCCTTGCTCCATTCCTCGCCTATGTTCGGTATGCCAGTGGCTTGAGCAATAGTCAAAGGTGATACAATGAAATCAACCCCAGCGAGGTTTACCCGATCACCCCGTAAATGAAGAACAAACAGACGTGCTAATTCACGATGAGGTCGGGTTTGTACAACCATCTCACAAAATCTGAAACATGACAAGAAACTAAAACAATCCATAGCTAATGGACATGCCTGCAACGTAGCCAAAGAAGTAGGCTCCTCTCTGCGATGATCACCACTTCTATTTTCTCTGCGGGAACCCCGTGGCACATTACCTTCAGCCACCGAATCACTGCCTGACCCTGGCTCATATTCTGACTCTGTCTCTGACATATCTCTGATCAAGTTTTTGGGCGATGTGTACACTGATATGAATGCAGTGAAAGCAAGATTAGGATGTATGTTTACCACTCAACCAATATTCCCATCGTCAAAGCAACTATCAAGGAATCACATTATGGATAAAATCTCTGCATCAAATGGGCTGAAAGGCAGCATCTCTGTTTTGAATGCAAATAAAATTTTGACAAAATAGGAGTAGGCAACCTTCAAAAGTTTGAACACATCTAGTCAAAGGAGAGCATGGCATTAATAGTAATATGGCTGTCTATGAGTAATGACCATAAAGGTTTCAATGAGCCATTTAAAACAAAGACATGAGCATAATTTAACATTGGGCAATGTGACCCATTACAAACATGGGCAATGTGACTCAAAGGGTTTAAAAACAATAGCAATGGTTGCAGTGGTATAATGGGTATGAGAGCAAATTGATTTTGATGTTATATGGAAGGCTGGCCATATCACTGTCTTAAAATAGCAAACACATTCTTTACACCATTTATTTTCATTTCAAACCCTGAAAACAATAATCTTATAACTGTGGGGTTTTAAATCCTTCATTTTCATATTGGAAACCACCCATGATGTCACAAATGTGTTTAAAAACCCAAGCAATTGATGAAAACCTGTTTTGAAGGCAGCTGGAGTCGTTTCCAAGGCAATCTGGGCGCTCAAATTAAATTCCAAAACTCTGTGTCTGCGTGGGTCGCGCAGGCTCTGCGTGGGTCGCGCACCTGCAAACCTACAGTGCTGAAGTGACTCTGCGTGGGTCGCGCAGCCCAGGTGGGTCGCTCTCCCTCAACGTGGGTCGCGCAGCCCCAAAACTCTGTCCACTTGCCACATAGTGCATTTTTCGGAAAGCTTTTCGAGGCCTTCCCGGTGTCCAAATCGGGCGTGTGATAGCTCGTTGGAAAGCTATTGGAGTCTACTTTCCAACAAAAGTGGAATTATGCAATTTGGATTCCATTTACCCTGTCAAAAACCAAATCTCCCAACACTAGTCAAAATGAGCAGAATGAGGCTGCCTCAAGGCAGAGTGCTGTTGCAGTCAACTTTTGAAGGTCTTCCTCAACTCCAAATTGAGCTCATGATAGCTCATTGGAAAGGTCTTTCTGTCTATTTATCATTTGACTCATCAAGCAAGTCAGTTGGCCAAACATGCTAGGAAAAATCTTGATTTTCCCAAGGTCACTTCAGAGGTGCATTCAATTCTCCTGAGGCAACGATATTTTTGACATTTCTCTAAAACCATGATACCTGTGTAAAAAGTGAATGAGGTTTTTCTTCCTTGGCATGTTATGGACAAAAACCTCTCTCAGTTTTCCCAAATTCATCTTTTATTGCTCTGAAAAATCTTTTGAGTGAAACTTATCCCGATGTGTGGAACAAGGGATTTTGTCGAAATGAAGCGAAATGAAGGGGATAGGGGGCTTCTAAATTCTTGGGGAAATTTTTGGAAGTAGGGAGGGATGTTAGGAAGCAGGGGAAAGTGGAATATTAGAGATTGAGTGAGGGGAAGGGGTCCAAAAGGGAAAAACACAGGCCTAGCCTAGAAAATTGCCAAGTTGTGGCTAGAAACTAGGGTTTGTGCAAAAATGAGGAATTTGGGGGATCTCAGTGATGGGAAGTGTTTAATTAGGTGAATTAATGATAGGGGAAGGTGTTTGAACATCAGGATACAAGTTTTTCCGACGATTTGACCATCCAAGAGAAATTACCTCCAAAACCCTAGGAGAGGGAAATGGACCTTACCTAGGCACAACTGAAGCATGAACAAGATGTAAAATGACTCAATGGAACTTGACATGATGATGACAACCCTCTGAATGATGGTACACTCAGATGAATGGTGACATGGACTGACATTTGGACAAATTTGAAAAGAGTGAAGACCAACCCTAGACCTAATGCCTAGTGATCAAATTTTGCTTGAAGACTCCTTGAAACGACAAAATTTGACCTTGACACTTTAAAATCACTTTGAAAAAGCATGTTTGATCACTGGAGGAAGGCTGCAAAAGCTGACTCTAACAGATCCAACGGATACAAGGGAGCGTGATGGAGAGAAGTGCATGACGGGGAGAACTTAGTGGAGGACAGGTGGCAAGAGGTGATTGGAGGAGGGCTTTGCATAATGGATGGTGGGTCTGGAAGAGTTGGGTTGTCGGGATGAACGATCATTGTTGGATCATGTAGATCAACAGCGTAGATCGATGCAGAGAGTGGATGGATAAACCAAAAGGTAAGGGGCGGGGGCTAATGATCACTGTCAGATCATAGAGATCTACGGCATGGATCTTATCGGGGGTATCGTTATCAAAGAGGGCAAGTTTTCAAAGGAAACGAGGGTTCTATATGGAAAAGATGATGCGATGGGGGCTTAGGAATAAGCACAAGTGCATGGTACCATGGGAGGATAAGTGACCAGGGGCTAAGGATAGGTTACTAATCGCATTGGCAGGTAAAAAATTTCAAAGGAAATGCAGATTCAAAGAAGAAAAGCCGATGCGACAGGGGTTTGGGCACTTGCTCATAACACTCGGACACATGGGAAAAAGGGGGGAATATTTTAAGCCCTCGGGGGCTTAAACCCTTAGTTGTAAAAGACTGTATTTTTAGACCAAAAAAAGGGGTTTCTGATCATTTTGGTGGGTTTCGATAGGTAAAATGGGGGTTTTTGAACCATAACAACGATTTTTTATGAGTTTGAAAGGGATTTTGAAGGTGTTCAAAGTAAAATGAAGGAAAAAAAGGGGAAAAATGAGTGAAATAGGCTTATTCAATGATGGAAAAAATGGCCTACATACAGTCTCTTTTTGTTCAGTAGTGTTTCTCAAGGACTCTGAATAGGGAACATGAACAACACTTTAGGGAACAACACTGTTTAAGGAACAACACTTTAGGGAATAGCACTATTTAAGTAACAACACTTTAGGGAACAACACTGTTTAAGGAACAACACTTTAGGGAACAACACTGTTTTAAGGAACAACACTGTTAAGGAATAGTAATATAATATTTTTAGGAAAAATAGATGAAGATTTCAGTGGACTAATGGACTTTAAAATGATGAAGGCAGTGAGATTTCTAGAACTTTTCATGTTCTTGCAATTTTGTTCTAGAAATCTGGGTTTGTTACATTTAGTCATCTTTGGATAAAGTCAAAACTATGGATGATTAACACAGTTCATTACTCTCTAGACAGTAGAGCTGATGAATGTTACCAAATGTTGTCAAAAAAAAAAGTTAAAACGTTAAAAATATGAAATAACAAAATCTGTACTCTAGAAATATTTGACAATGGCCAAAATGTATCAAAATTAATCTACAGAACACAATTCTAAATCCTAAAATTAGCAAGCACATTTGAGATATTAATAACAAACTACAGGTGAGAAAAAATTCAAGATTGGCCAAATTTGTATATCCATGATCACAATCCAAAAGTATGATTGAACTAAATGAATTGATTATAGTGTTCAGTGTGTGCGTGTGAGGCACATAATCACAGGGAATGCGGACAAGAATTTTGGCATGCTAAAAGCATAAGTAAATTAGAGTGTGATGAAATAAATGCATGGACAGGAGAGTACAAACAAAACACGCAGGCACACAAGCAATGGAAACCCAAGATAGCAGTTAAAATAGAACATAGATACATTTTCATGTGCTATTATTTTAATGGGTCAGCTTACCAGTGCTGCAGAGATAATGCAGGGTATTAATGATTATTCAAGGTAGTGTTTCTTGAATTGGTTAGTATTCTTGGTAATTTTTTTTCTCTGCAACACTGGTACACTGACACATTTACACTTCTATTTTTCATTCAAAATAAAAATGTTTGCGGTAGTTGCTTGGTGTACATAGATTCCATTGTGGACCCCTAAGGAAGTTAAACCATCTATTAATTAGCACGGGCCATTGTCCCTACCATGAATTTATCTCAATTTTTGAGTGCATTTTGGAAGCTTACTATGCTTTCTTCCTTTCTTGGGTTTACACATCACAGTCTCTAAGTTTGGTCTTGGCCGAAGGAGAGTTCTTGGTTCCTGATATCCACCATTCAATATAAACATATTGAGGGTTCCCAAAGGCTACATAGGTAATTAAGAGTATTTTCACAGGGGCTTGGGCATACTATAGTTGGATCTCACTTGCATGTTGTAGTACCTGATGATAATTTGTAAGACCTCAAGGATGAAGCAAGGAAAGATATAAAAATTTAATGTCTCAGATTGACAAGACTGGTGAGGGAAGGGGTAGTATATCATAGTATATTTAGCAATCAAATCATTGCATGGAGGGAGGTCCCTTGTCCCAAAAATAAGGGGTGGTTTCATACAAAAATTTTGTGTCTAGCTTGGCTGGTACCTGAATTATATTAATCCTTATTATTATTATTATTACAAAAGATGTGGGTGAACTAGTATATGATTTTTCCTTTATTAGAAACTTGTTCAAGCAATTGGAAAGATGTTAATACTTCAACCTTAACAGATTTTCAGTCTACAGTCCTTGTTCATATCCTAGAAGATTAATTTGTTCTCTTAAATTCTAGACTTCACAAAAGAAGGATTCTTTATGTCATAAACTATCCTGAGGAGAAATTCCATTGGCAAATGGAAATGTGTAGCCACAACATCCACATCCATGGGAATTTCCAGATTGTATTCAGCGAGATGTGCATCACAATAGCACATATCAGAGGTTAAGATCTACTTCGTAAGACACTGATCAAGTGATGCCACATTTATGGGAGGCCATAATGAAATTTGTTCATGTGAGCCTTTCTTTTGACCATTGAAATGTTCAGTACTCTTCAGTAAATAATGAAACATCAGTCCTAATCTGAAAGGGAAGTGAATAATGATCTTCATCATCATAGTAAAAAAAATTACTTCTAATGGTTATGGGTCAATGATGTGAAAACTGAAATAGAATATGGAGACAGATTGGGAGATGTAAGAAGTCCTCATTAGGCCAGTAATAGGGAACAACTCAATTTTCAAGAATGGATTCAACCCTTCTTTTGAATCTGGTGATGTCTCTGATTTCGGTGGTGTATGCCCTTGTGTGGATGAAAACTAAAGTTGCACATGTGAATGGGTATATATATATATGAGCATGTGCAACAACCTTTTGAAAGAAGATTTAACTACATCAACCTGAGCTACATATTTGAGCCGACTTCAAGTGCATATAAGCACAAGTGTTGAATTTTGACTGGACTAATAAGGAGGATGTAATGTTCCTTCCCAAATGATTTCTTGTGGAAGGAAAAAATAGTCTATCTAACCCCATAGGATATAGTCGTAATAAAGGGGTTAAAATCCAAATTTTCTGATGTGTGGAATTTTTTTTCAAAAGATAGGTCAATTGGGGCAAAAAGACCCAAAATTGGGGGTTGATTACACAACCCTTCAAATGAGGAAGCCCATGGAAAAGTATATAAATAGAGAAGAACTGAGATCAAATCAATCATCATAAAATTGGAATTGAATTGTCTCTATTTTCTTGAGCCTGAGGCTTTGAGGTTTTTAAGACCCCTTTCTCCTCTACTAATTTCGGTGGTTAAATATTCCACCTTAGTAAAACTTTTTTTTAATCTTCTGTTCTATTTTGGAAAAGAAGGAATTTATCCATCTAGAAGACTCACACTCACTGAATTTGTTCAAGATAAATCTAAGGTGGTTTTAGGTGGATTCCTCTCTGGATAGGTGGTTTTTCTATGACAGAATTAAGGAAATCCACCTGTTTTTCATTGGTGGCCTTTTTCTGAGGACTTAGTCCTTCCTGAGGAAATCGGAAGAAATTTGCGGGTTATAGGGACCATAGATACCAGCTTGGCCGCAGTCTGGCCATAGAGTAACCATAGGGCCGAATCTGAGGCAGAGTTCTGTGCCCTTTTCTGTAACAGTTAGGCCTTCCCTAAGACAGATTTTTCAAGGATTTTTGGAGATAATTCAAAGGTAGATTTAAGGACCTTCACCAAGATAGTTCTGGTCAATATTCTTACACATTTAATTACTATTCTAAAGTAATTCAGTTGTTTTCCTAACGCCCCTTTGGCTACCCTCTAAGGTTAAAGTTGGACAGACACTTATAACAGTGAGACAAAATTGGGTAATCAGCTAAGGAACGAATCCAAGGATATCCTCTCCTCTCTTAGGGCACATTCCAGGAATGTAACTCCCTGTAGAAGATCGATCTTGCTCTTGAAGCAGCTTGTGTATGTTGAGGATAATAATTCAATGTAATTTTCCTGACGGTTTAATCTATCTGTAGAGTTTCCACTAAAGAGATTCTAAGTTATTGTGCTCCTTCAACAGTCAATCAAACTAACCAGAATAGGTTCCGTAGACTATATAGGAATACAAATAAGCTAGTCTCTTGAGTTACTTGATAGATAGTGTTGTATTTAGTTGGGCAATTTTCTGGTTATTGAAAGGATTAAGTTTGTGAAAATGGGCAATAGCGAAATATCATTTTTCTATTTAATGTATTATAAATCTATTTGGAAATTACTATTTTTCGTTGTTGAGTAGTAATGTTTGATAAGTTGTTCCTACCAGTTATTGAATGATCAGTGCAATTTATGAGGAATGATTGCTATTGTGTAAAAAGAAAAAATATTTATTAAACTTCTGTGGAAACCCTAGAGGTAATAAGAAGCCCTGGGATACAAAATTTCCTTAGGACACTTGAGAGGAGACCCACCACTGAAGCTGAAATTTCACTTTGGAAGATACTTGAAGACTCACTTGCATGACGAGAAGAGCTTTTACACCGTTGGAATTTTTGGAGGGTTGTTTATTGGCACACATGTCCAAGTGGAGGAAGATTTGGGAGTGTAACTTGCATGGTTTATGGAAGAGATAGACACATTTTGCAAGCCTTTGAAAAATGGAAAATCCACTTTCCATCCATATTATACCCTTTTGAAGGACATGTTTCGGTCTTTATCATTTCATTATTTTACATGTGGCATGGTAAGCCCATCTTTATGTATTTTAAATTAGTTAATTATAGAAAGGTGTTTTATCCCTACATATGCTAGATTATGGGGTTCTACTCGAAATATTAATTTTTTAATATGAAGGAAGTTGAGAATCTCTCTATAAATAGAGATGCACTTCCTCATTTGCAAATCATGGTTAGACTAGGGGAGAAATATCTTCGTAAATTTTGAAAATTTGTTGGGGAACTTTTGTCCTTTCAATTGGAGCTATGAATGGAAGACTAAATGCACCTCATTGAGGAGATGATTTTGTGGATGAATTAAAAAATTCTATAGACTTTCATGACTAGAGTGCACAATTATTTCTCAAATAAATAGTCTCTCTATTCTTTTAAACCCTAGGAAGAATTATAGGGGAGAATATTCCCTTGAGTTTATCTTGGAGCATGTAAAAAGTACTAGGTGGATCTTCTAGAGTTAGAAGTGGGAAACCTTAGTCATCACCCATATGCTGAGTGAAAAGGCACTAATATCCTATCTTTCTTTCAATCTTATTTTCTTAAACAAACAACAAACCATTTTGTTGGATTTGTTGTGCATATCAACTTGTATTTCTCATAGAAAGAAGGTAATTTTGGTATCTTGGAGGCCTTATGCTAGCATTCCTAAACAAAATATGTGAATCGAGGCCTTATGGATCTTTTTCAATTCTTTCATTGATAATCCAGAATTTGAATCTCAAACCAAGGAGACACTGACAACTCGTCAGAATAGGTTTGGTTCAAAGTGTGAACTCTCTCAATATCATTTGAAGAAAGTTGCTAAATGTGGAGTTTTTGAGAACATATTATCATGGGCAGACTTCAAACAGAGCAAGGATCTTAATAAAACTGATGGAACCAAGAGAAAAAGGTTAACTGGTATCACCAAGCTTGATGATGCAAATGATGCAGGAAGCAAGAATTATGAGAAATGCACTCTGAGTTTAGCTGAGGGAGATTCAGCCAAGGCCCTTGCATTGGTAGGGCTGGTTTTTTTTGGTCAAAATCATTATGGTGTGTTTCCCCTCATAGGTAAGTTGTTGAATGTAAGGGAAGCCATCCATAAACAGATAATGGTAAATGCTGAGATTCAACATATCAATAAAATCCTTGGTCTGCAGCATGGAAAGGAATATGACACTGTCAAATCCTTGAGATATGGTCATCTTATGATTATGACAGATTAGCATCATGATGGTTCACACATAAAAGGATTTTTGATCAAATTCATACCCTCTTTTTCGCCATATGTACTCAAGATTCCTTCATTTCTTATGGAATTCATTAATCCTGTTTTGAAGGCAATCCATAAAAATGGATGGGTATTGTATTTCTATACCATGCTTGAGTATGAATCATGGAGAGAATATCTGGGTGGATCAGCATCAACATCAATTACTAAGCTTAGACTGATCTGTGTAATAGCTTTAATATGGTTAAGATATAGCTTAAAGAGTGTTGAATAGGGAAACATAGGCTGCTACAGAGATCAACTTCATATGGTCATGATATAGGTAGAGATATTTCACTATGGCTTGTGTAATGGTTCACTCAAATCAATGCTAAGCTTAAACAATCATACAAGATTAGCTATTATATAAACATTAGCAATCAAACTGTGTTTCTACTTAAGGTTTAGATACACATGTTGGCATAGAGCTAGTAAGGCTATGTACTTATTACTATGATTCTGGTCAGTGTTAATAAGGTATGAAATGAATAGGGAAACATAGATCATTACATCATAACAAGGAGCTTAGCTTCAATATGGAGTTTTTGGTCACTGTAATCTAAGACCTGTATTAAGGATATCATGTTTATACGAATATGTGTTATTCCATTACGTGTAGTTACATAAAGAAAAGCTTGGTCACTGATTCAATGGACTTGATTCATTAGTACTAATAGCATAGTGAAATCAATAAGCTTATAGATTCAATAGAGCTTACTACTAGCTTAACTAAGGTGATATAGTGATAGTTACTAAGCTTAAGATGGGCATCAAAGGTACGATATGGTCTCTTATACCAATCTGCTTCTAGTTCCATATAACTATTATCATTGTAAATAATACATGGGACTCATAGAAGAGAGATAAGGTTGAATACATTACTCAGCTTAAGCTAATCCAAATATTTTCACTAATCAAAACTGGAAAGAGCGTATTCAATGATATCAAGCTAGAACCGGAACAAGCATATCCCAGTATTGAGCTTACATTACAACTATGTCCACATTAGCTATTGGAATACAAGATGATCTATTAGGTAGAATATTGTATGTTATTACTCTACCCTTAACATGTATGATGAATATGGACATTGTAGTATACACTAGAGTAACACTGAAACGTACTTTTTATAAAAGACCAATATGAGATAATGTAGATTAGGGAAACACTATCCTCATATAAACTATATAAGCTTATGGATATGGATATGATCTGAGCCTATACTACAATATGGATATTTTTATCACTTTATTATGATATATTGATTGGCCTAGGATTAAGCGACATTTCAACATCCCAGAGCACTGGACATTACACCATTGGCTTGGAACCTTGGTACAAGGGTTTTAAGGGTACAATTGAACGAAAAACTGTAAATGATAATTGTGTGTCTTACACAATTAGTGGCATCATAGAGGAAATTAATGAGACAACATTAAGAATTATAGAGTTTCCTATTCGCAAGTGGACTCAGGATTATAAGGAATTTATGGAAGCATTGATGACTGGGAATGATAAGATTAAAGAACCATTCGTAAGGGACTACAAGGAATACAATACTGATACCAGGGTCCATTTAGAGGTGTCATTGTCTTAAGAGAATATGAAGATTTCACTTCAAGAGGGCCTTTTAAGGAAATTCAAACTGACTACTACAATCAGTACAAGTAACATGGATCTTTTTGGCTCAAAGGGAATCAATCCTAAATATGAGACCCTTGAGCAAGTTTTAGAGGACTAATATCATATCCATCTTGAATTCTATGAAAAGAAAAAGAATGTCCAATTGGACAACCTTCAGCTTGATTTGCTGAAATTGGACAATAAAGTTAGATTCATCCTGGGAGTTTTAAATGGAGAAATCATAGTGAACAACAGGAACCATGCAGAGTCGCTACTTGAATTGAAGAGAAAATTTTTCACTCCATTCCCCAGGAAGGGAAAACCTATTGAGGTTGCTATTTCTGGGGCGATAGCAGATGATGAAGAGTCTCCTGAAGACAACATTGAGACAGTAAAGGGTGTTTGCGCTGTAGATTATGATTATATTCTATCCATGGATTGTTGATGATTCTATGAGTGCCTATGAGAGTGTTGGCATTGGTTTGTTCAGGGATTATTCATTGATGTGTACATTTACCCTACCCCTGCCACTCCATATCCAAAGGCTTCTATTTGCATGATATCTTCTATTATTAATGGATCCCTTAGATTTCCTAATCCTTGGGTGGTACTAAATCCTTCAGAAGTAGAGTATTATGGGGCCAAAATGTCATTTAGTGTGGTAGATATTGCCTACTAGGTGATCCAGTTGACATCCGATAACTCTAACTTAGGTCTCGAGTAAGATGTGGACCCTAATAAGTGTTATTTTCATTTATTGTATGTCGATTGTCCAAATTCCCGTGATCTCCTTGAAATTGAGCTACTTTCTGATGAGGCCATGTTGATAATTTATTGCCCTTGGGAGGGGTTACATCATCACTCATATTTTCTCCCTAGTCTGGCTGAAAATTGATGTTCAAAACAGAGTTTATACTAAAATTTTTGAGTGATACCAATCTCCCATTATGGCACATGATGTTTATTCCAAAGGGAAATTGTCAAACATCTTCAATACTATACTTGGTCAAATAGTCAAAGGAAAAACAACGTGGTCACATAGAGACTACAAGAAAAATAAATAAATAAATATAGTGTAGGCCTTAATTATGCATACCTCTGGTGCATTCTTTAGGAACAGTAGTGAAATTTGCATTTGGTTTGTGGGTGCATGCCCAAAATGCCTACAATTCTGATGCTTTATGATTTTTTTCAAAGAACCCAACTGTGCTTTTATTAAAAACTTGGTCTCCAACATAACTCACCATGGTAAATATCCTAAACAAAATTTGAGGATGAAAGCTAGTACCAAAGCTTATTATCCAATAAATAGGGGTTGTCAAAAATGGATTTTGCAAATTACATGGGTTACCCAAAACTTAAAAAAAATTCAAGCAAGGATTGTCGAGACTGAAAGCTTATCAGTTTTCATCAAATAAGAGAAAATATAGGGGTACTCTTCTCTGGCCATTTTAGAACATGCATAATGAAGATTTAGGTACTTTAAGCACATGATTAGGAAAGAAACAAGGCCTCAATAAGATATGGTGTGATTGAGAAACAAGAGATTTGAGGACATCGGTAGTGAGGATTAAGGACATTTCAGCACATGTGCAGTAGAAGTTACATGTGTTAGTGGAATATGGGAGATATTTTGGACCTATTCTATGACATTGAAGGCCACTAGAAATAGTTTTAAAGATGCTTGACAAGGTTTGACAAGGTTTTAAATAAGGCTAAGATGGGTTGTACCATGGGTTTATAAATGGAAAGAGGACTAGATGGAAAATGAAGAGTGTGAGACGCTTTGTGGACTTTGGAATTCAAGGGAAAAAAAAAGCTTGAGACATGTTGATGATGGTGACTGTTAAGATTGGATAATACAGATTTCAACCAACCTCCTATTTACAACCCACCCATTTTTCACTCCAGTTTGTGCTAAATAATATCCCAAAACAAACCACTAAACATCGAAACCCTGTCATGCCATTATGGCTACCATCGCTTCTCTCTTTTCAAACTCCTATTTCTATTCCTTCTTCTCACACAACCAGTCCCACCACCTTACGAATCTCAGTCCCATTCCAATTTCCAAAATACAACTACAACTTGCAAGTCACTAACCATCCATCTGTAAACACATTACACATTATTTTTTTGTCATTTATCGTAGAATGGTATATTATTTTTACATAATTAATTTCATGGTATGTGTATTTGGTCTTCTCCTCTCCCTTTGTGAAATTTTTTTTATAACAAGGGCTGCTAACATAGTAACAACTTAGTCACTTGCTTTCAGATAATTTTAAAAATGAAGTGGTCCATTTTTTATCTTTAAAAATCTGTAGAGCTTGCACTAATGTACATCTATTTGTTAAAGTGGATTCTCTCTAATTGTTAGTTATCCCCGTTTTAGAATTTCACTTTAAAATTAAAGGTATGGTCTTTATGTGCCTCTAACCCTATAAGCACATAACTCTAAATTAACAAGGTAAATTTATTTTCTAATAGCAAGAAGCTTGAAACAGTTGGACAGAATGGAAAGTGGGCAAAGCATTTCATAAGCAATTTGTCAAAAATGAAAGAATGTTTATTACTATGGTGCCTGTACAGTCAAGAAACATTCCTTCTTCTAATTCAAAATGAATTTTGAAGGCGACGCATTTAACACTGACATAATTGGAGTTAATTATCATCCATCTAGGGAAAATCTTTTCATAGAAATTTTTTCAAGCATGATAGATTCTATCACTATGGTGCCCATACAGGCAAGCCGAATTCCTTTTCCTAATTCAAATTTTTTTTTTAAGGTGATGCATTTAACACTGACAGAATTGGAGTTAATTTTTATCTATCCCAATTTAGACTTCTGAAGGAAACTAAGAGTGTAAATTTAATGCTACAACTTTAAAGTAGTGGGGGGAATTTCCTTTAAACTTGCTACAAGTCTCAACCTTCCTATAAGCAATTGCATCATAAATACAATCAAAACCTAAAATCAAATTCAATGAAAGAGAAATCTCAAACATCTTAAATTGTACATAAGTTATAACTAAAAAAATGTTTGGAATTTCTCAAAAATGTTTATCTATCCAGATTTGAGGTTGACCAACCAACTAAATTTGGCATATTAAAATTTTTAGCATATTTTTAGACATTTCCCCTATTTACCCTGTTACAACAAAATCTAGCATCCCCAAATGATGTGAAGTCCCACACATCAAGGGGATAGTCTTGTTCAACTCAGGAAGGTTGCACACTATCACCATAGTAGCTCTTACTTTGTCTCTTTTGGTTGGCTCTTCTTCAACAAGGGGGTCTTACCTAAGAAAAGGATTATCAAGGAGATGGAGTGGGGGCTGAACATTAAAAATGAAAAGTCCTAATCAAACAAAGTGGTTGTAGAAATGGTATGTGATAATGGAAATGGAAAAGGGGGAATGAAGAGAAAATTAAAGAAAAATTAGGGAAAGAAAGAAATGGGATGATGTAAAACTAGTGCCTATCATTGAATCTAAGCACTGCTAGAGTCATGAAACATTGAATGATTGAAAGAACTAGTGTGTTACAATCAACTACTTTGAGGTAGGCCATATGGTTGAAAGGGTTTTTTTACCGCATTCAACCTTTTAGGTGAAAGGATTTATTTCATGTTCATAATTTGGGTGTGTAGGTAAAAGGAACTAGTTCGAAACAATTTACCCCAAATTATTTGTTGAAAATAAGCTACAGAATCATGTTTTGGAGGGCTCAGGGGACAGATGAACTTGAAACAAAGACGATGGTTTGAAATTAGGTGAATTTTGAAATTTGATTATTCAAAAATAATTCTCTTCATCATAGTTCCTAAAACCCAGGGACAGATTTTGAGGGGCACATGCCAAAATATATGTGGCAACCATAAGTCAAGGACAAACTAGTGAGAATTATTTCTGAAGTTTTACATGATGTTCTTAGATCAACAAACTTGAAATCTAAGCAGAACGAAACCCTGTGTAAACCCTTCAAAAATAAATCAATTGAAGCATGATGAATCTCTCTTTGAAGTTGCTGTAACCCACCCTATTTACTCCAAGACTTCTAGATGATTATGCTTACCTATAGCGGCTCTGGAGTACCCAGTAACATTCATATTGTGCCAGGTTAGAAAAATATCTCTAAATGTATATGCACTTGCAGTTCTGAAGTCATAATATCATCCAAATGTGTTTTTGGGTGTGAATAACCCGTAAGGAAATGAGAAACACTGAGGATGATATTATTTTTCTTAGTTCATCAAGTGTATTCAAATAATCACTCGTCTCACCCTAGCACCTCAATGCAAAATTATTTCACAGGTTTGAATTCATAAATGAACATTTTGAAACCTGTTATCACTCAGATTTTCCTTGAAGTTGTGGAAAAGGAAATTAAATCCGAGGTAACCACAAACCAACCTTCAGATACAGAATCTAGCCAATCTGTATCCAGAGAGGGCTCTCTCTTTAAAATTTAGCTTTGTTCTTAGAAAATATTAGGCTAGTTATAAGTCCAAGAGTTTTGTTTGAATTTGAATGGTGGAATCCGCTAACTAAGGGAAATATTGAGTATTTTCAGGCCATTGGGCTATGGAGTCGAAAAGATGGCTCTACTGGATTAAGTTTCTACACACAAGATGGCTTTGCAGGGCAAGATAGCCAAACAGAGAACAATATTAGATATTAAAGTGAATGGAATGGATTTTTAAAAAGATGAAAGGCAATTAAGAATATTTCAACATATTAAAATAAAGAAAGTAAATGATTACAAATAAAGATCAATTAAGAATTCTTTACTATAGTAATCAAAATGTTTAAACTAGCGAAACAAGAGCAATTAAGAATTCATTGTTTATAACCAGTTTAGAAGAAAACATTTAGAATAATCACAATTGAAATCAGAGTACACTTAAGCAATTTCTGATTTATTCTTTTTTGTCAATTATTCAGAAATGGAACGCAGTGATATTATAAACAGATATAAAACTTAAAACATAGGATAGAAAAGACTTATTGAACTGTAGTCTGACACATGAATCCTGCAAAAAGTCTTGAGCTTCAAATCATCATCCAGCAAGCCACAAAGAAGTTTCTCCAAAACAATTTTATTCCAAAAGGTCAATGTTACAGCAAAGTAGAAGAATCCACCCAAAATACTTCCAAGAGTGAAGTATTTATACAAATTCTAAACTAAAATATCTTGAAAAAATATCAAGATTAGTTCACAAATCTCTCCAACTATTTTACATAAATAGAACATAAGTAAAGGACACTCAAACTAATGCATCTATTTGGCACTATTTCTTATGGATAGGTGATGAAAAAGAGGAGAATTCGAATTTGATCCAACTCTTAGTTGATGATGAGGCATCCAAGTCACTAACTGCTTCCTTTCTTTGTGCAATCTGCTCCAACAATTCTGCAAACTTGGGGTCCAATGATATCTTTGTATTTCTCAATCCGTAATAGATATGTAAAGAGTGAAAGAGGTTATTGTAGATAAATATGTTTTTGAGATAAACCTCTTTCACTTTCCTAAAATTCCTCTCCAGCTGTGCACAATAGGCTCTGCAAAAAGATGTGTAAAACAGAGTTTTACAGAGTCTGAAAAATAACCTCTAAAGATGTGCATGTATCTCTCAGCCTGAAATCACTGTGGAAACAATGAGATAGGTTTTTGTATACGGGTTGCTTAGGAACAAAAACCTCCTTCAGTTTTGTAAAATGTATTTCTAATTGGCCACAATATTCTCTGCAACATGATGACTTAACATGAATTTTCTGCAAAAAGTGCTTTCCAACATTGTTTAATATGTCCAAAACCATAATAGCTGTTAGAAAAGTGAGAGAGGTTTTTGTAGATGGTCCTATTAAGAACATAAAAATCCTTCATTTTTTCAAAATTCATCTTGGATTGATCACAATAGGTTCTGCAAAACAATGACTAAAACATTAAATTTCTGCAAAAATGTTCCTTCTTGTTGTGTTTTTCATCTTTTCACTTTTTTGTTCTTTTAACTGTTTTACTTTCACTTTAGATAAAATTCAATGTTGGTGAAAGTATTTTCATCTCTTTTTACCATTTTACTGCCTCTGTAATTACTTTTACTGTTTTACCTTTGACTGCTCTGTAACTTCATTTTAACTTTCACTCCGACTTTTACCTGATACACTTTAACCACTGATACTCTTTAACTGTTATGCTCTCTAACCGTTCTTTACTGTGTCCTTTTACCTTTAATGTGTAGTTTAGGTTTTTACTGTCTGTTTTAACAGTAAGTCGTTTAATATCCTGTTTCCTTTTCTTGTCTTTCAACTGTATGTTTTATCTTCCATCTCTGTTTGAATAGATTTGATAACACTCTTGGAGTAAACAAGTCTTATGACTAGTATTAAGACTGTTTATCCAAGGATGTGGTCTTCTGATCACCTGTAAAACAAAACAAATTGTCAAGAAAGCATTGGTTTGCAGGGGAGGTCGAAAAGGTTTCATTTGATTTTGAGAGGTCTGTGGAGTGAATCTAGAATGATTTTTGGGAGGTAAACCATGCTCGAATTGGTTAACAGAGGCTTCAGGTGGCGCAAATGGGTTACAAAGGGTTTTACTGCACAATCAGGTGAAAATGAGCAACACTAGGGTGTTTGTGTTTAAACAGGTAAACGGTTGACATTAGCGGGTAAGCTTCGAATGAACAGTGAGTTGAACAGGTGTTGGTTATGGCGGAAGAACCTTGGAATACTTGACTGCAATTTTCTTCAGCAAAGTAATAGTCGGCTGGCTTCAATAGTTAATTTTTGAAACTGGTTGCATGGGAGACTGGTTCGTGTATGAGATAATGAAAACGATGTGGGAAAATTTGTTTTATTCACAAAGTCAATGGGTGGCGGAAATTTTTATTATTTTATTGGATGACGTCATTCTGTACGGGAGGTGAATCACGGGGGGGAAAGTGGTAAGCGATTTTTTCCGCACCACTTATGAGCGAAGGCAGTTTCGGGCAGATGGGCAGCGAAGCGATACAGCGCTCGACACGTAGCAATGGTACTATTCACAAACCATTTTTATTTCGCGCGTTATCTTTCTGATGGGGGATGGCCAGTGGAATTGATGCGAGCCATTGATCTTGGGCGGATCGATCCAACGGTTGATGAGATATGGAGTTGACGGATATTTAATGGGCAGGACCGACATGATTTAATATGATTTAATCATTTCGGGAGGCATTTGATTGGAGGGTTCGGTTATTAATTAATCTTAAGGATTAATTAATCCCATATGGAAAAATGGTCGGGAAATGTTAAATGTGCAGGGATGATTTATTCCAAAGTTTGGTTTTAACTAACTTTGGGTTTATTTTTCCATTTTAAACATATATACATATGTTTAAACCCTTTTTTGTATATTTTTTAATATATGGTGATTAAATCGATGTGATTTTCTTACCATAGGGGGCGGGAATAGAATTAATGTTATATTTTAGCCAAAATGGGCTATATTGTGGGTTTTTGACTTGAAGAAGTGGGAATAAAATACTTTTGGCTAAAATAGCTATATTACATGGGTTTTTTGGGAATATTATATGAAAAGGAATTATATACATAGGAAAAGGTGATTTTCATAGGGAGTTAATATATAAATTAGAGTTAATATGACACGGTATAATGTAAACTCAAAATAATTAAATACAACCAAGAAAGTGAGAATTCAAAATTAAATATCATTATTATACTTTCATCACTTAGACTTAGAAAAAAGTGATTTTGAGGGCTTTTCATGAAATATTGAAGGATTTTCCGAAGTAAAATGGGATTTTACTTAGGAAAAAATGAATGAATGTGATAATGGATGTTTTCAAGCACTTAGGTCTTTTCAATTACTGGGCCGAGGGTCCGGTCCCTCCAAAAGTCAAGGAAATGCCTTGAGCCCCTTTAATCTCCAAATTCCTTAGTGCTTAGGGAAATTAGTGAAATGTTTAGAGAAATGAGAGGGGAAGTTAATAATTTGACTTTGCTCTGCTGTGAATCTTTTCCATTGTAGTATCTGCCTTTGAAATTTGTGATGAAATTAAAATTGAACACATTTAGAACCATCATTCATCACATGCAATCCTGCAACAACATCTACCTACCCTACTTACTTTACCCTACCATTTTGTCTTCTTTATTAGGGTGCACTTAGACTGGAAAACCCTTATCAATCTTGTTTTCTTTTACATGGCAACCTATCTAAGTCTACACTTATTACATCCAAGGGCTCAGATTAAACTGTTGAGCACCTTTTATTAACTCTACCTATCTACTTATCTGCCAAGATTAAGCTGTTTGGCAAAATATTTATTCTCTATTCTACAACATGAAATTGAAAAATGAATCAGTCAAGTTTATACAGTTTGACTCATCATAAACTGTGGCAAAATTTTGACAAGCTGCACACAATTACTTATTACAGAAAATGAAATAGTAGTGGCATTTAGATTTGCACACTTTCCTTGGCCATTTCTTATGGTGGGGTTCATTTTCTTTCACTTTTTTGGCCAATTTTATTTTTTAACCCTTTGATTTTCTTTTTAGGGTATACCCTCTTTACATTTTTTAAAATTTTTGATTTTTTGATTTTTTTGAAAATATGGAACACCTTTGCAACAAGAAAAAGGTTTGAACATATTACGTAGTTCAATAAGTCAATCATGAAAAGTGACACCTATTGGTATAGGAGTCTAACACTGGCTCCACTTGGGGATGGATTTTCCTGGTGAAAAGTCAAGAACAGCAGGTTATATGCCTTAAAATGTCTTTACCTGAACCATGAAATCTTCTTTTTTTGGTGGCTTTATTGTACGTATGACAGTAATACTTCTGAAGCTTAGGGTCTTCTCCTCGGGCTTCAAGTCTAGTAGGTTACCATCCATTCAAAACTTTGTTTCCCAGTTGGAAATCTTATGCCTTGGTCCAATCTCAAACATGCATTTCCTTTGGCTGAAAATATTGAATTGAATATAGTCATTTTTCTGCAACCTGAAATCTGATCTGAAACTTAAAACAAAACACAAAAATTTTCAAACCAACTTAATGAAAAACTAGCTGAAAATTGAAAACTAAAAAACAAAAAAAATGCTCAAAATTCTAAGCTTATTGGCACTCATCTACCTACTCAATCTACTAAAAATCTTATTGAATCAGGTAATACAAAAATGCCAATGAAGCCAATCAAGTAGCTGTAACAATAAATGGATAACTTGATTGCTTGTGATCAAAATTGGAAGTATATTATGATCATGTGCCTTTATAATCAAGGATAACATGTGAAATGACTATTGCTGATATATTTTATCCTTATAGATAAAACATGTTTGCAAATTTGAGGTAAAAATATTCTCCATATAATTTGCTATAGGATCAATAAAAGCATGATGTATGTTATTTAGTTATAGGCCTTCAATGACTAATTGTTCAATTGAATTATGAATATTAGACCATGAACTTATTTCTTCAGTCTTGTGTTTGAAAGAATAATCATCTTCAATATGCAAGTCAAAAGATAGTACAATTTCCTCTTGCTTTGGAGAAGGAAGATTTTCAAAGAACTCTTTAGGATTTCGGAAATTGTATGACTGAATTTGAAAATGCAAAAGTTTGATTTCATTTTCATAATTTTCAGAAATTATATCAAGAGGCCATTTTTTAACTCTAGGAGAACATTTTCTTGATTTCAAGAGAAGAAATAAAGCTCTTAGAAAATCCTCATCAAGCTGAAGTTCTAATATCTCATCCCTCAAAATAGCTAGTGATTGTTCTAGGAAATTATTTTGAATTGGGAGAACATAATTATCATCATAATGATCATATTTAGGCAAATCTTCAGAAGAAGGAATGTCATCAATTATAAACATTGGATCAACATATTTCTCTTCCAACAATCCCAATATGTCTTGATTAGATTGGTTGCATTATTTTTGAAAGTCATTATTTTGCTCAATAGGAGTGCTATCAAGCAATGGGCCTTTTTGGGAAAGTAGAATAACATGAGCATCAACTTGTTCTTCTGTCCCTTTATGGATAAAAACTTTTGTACATTCATCAACATTAGAAGAAGTAGAAACAATTTCTTCATTATGTAAATATTTTGAGGATGGTTGCATGTTTAGAAGAAAATTGATTTCTTCTTCGGTGAGGGGGGGTGGGAATCTCTGAATTCTTAGATTGAAATGACAATTGCTTTTTCCCTTATCTAAAAGTTGATCATGAAGTTGATTATTGTCTTTAACTCCATTCAAAACATTAAATGAAACATCATTTGTTAATATAGAGGGGTTTTGTGGATCTTGATTTATCTCATGACTTATTTCATCTTTGTTTAACTCCTCTTGATTATTATGACATTTAACTTGAGAATGAAAGTTTTGCACTTTTCTAATAAATTTTCAGGAAACCAATTTCCAAAATCTTCATCAATATTTTTAAGGTAATTTATAAGATCTTCAGTTTGATCACAACAATTTTCAGCTAATGATAAAGATGGAAAATCTTCTTTGTAATGCTCATAAAATACCTTATGAAAATATTTTAGAGAAAACAAACTTGCAAGTTTGAGAGCTTCATACCATTCCCTTGCTTTTCCTTCTAAGGTTCCCATGAATATCTTCATGAGGCAATCCTCATGCCAATCACCCTTCAATCTTGATGAGTGTATATGAAATTTAATGAGATGTAGTAAAGGATCATCAATATTCTCATCTTGAAACATGGGCAGATTTTCACCCCAATTTACCTTCGGTAGTTTGTGTGGAAATCCAGGCATGTGATCTCTGCTCATGGGAGCATATCTTCGTTTTATTCTTGGATCATCTTGAAAATCAACCATAATGAAAGGCTACAATATCTGTAAAACCAAGTTAGATCCTTATATAAAATACAATACATATTGAAAACCCTTCTTAACGTGAAAGAACATAATGTCTTGGATTAAGATCCAAGTTGAAAGCCTGATCTTTCCATATTGTTCTTCCAGGTTCATTCCTCCAGTGGAGTCTTGATTGTGAGATTGATTTTGGAGTCGCCAGGTGGATGATTTTAACCTTTGTGTGTCTGATCCCTGTCCACCATCATAGATCAGATCTAAACCTGTAAAACAATTCTGAAGAAAAAGTTAGTTCTTCAGGAAACCAAATTTTGAGTATTTTATGATTATTTTGTTTTTTTTTTAATGAATTTTCAAAACAACTTCTATGATTTCTTTAAGAGGCTTTAGATATGAGATTTAAAATTTCTTAAAGACTTATTAAACTAGAGAATTTGATTGAATTTTTGTAACCAAAAGTTCAGTCTATAAACTAGACCAGAGATTGACTGAAGTAGCATTTATTTACTATGCAATTGCAGAGAAAAAGCATTTCAAAGGCTACCTGGCTAATCTTCAAACTCCGTCTGTAGTTTATAAATGAAACAATAGTAACCATAAAATGATTTAGATCCACAATGGAGTCGCCACTATGTTATCACTCAGATTTTCCTTGAAGTTGTGGAAAAGGAAAGTAAATCCAAGGTAACCACAAACCAACCTTCAGATACAGAATCTAGCCAATTTGTATCCAGAGAGGGCTCTCTCTTTAAAATTTAGCTTTGTTCTTAGAAAATATTAGGCTAGTTATAAGTCCAAGAGTTTGTTTGAATTGAAATGGCAGAATCCGCCAACTAAGGGCATGATTGAGTATTTCAGGCCATTGGGCTATGGAGTCGAAAGGATGGCTTTACTAGATTAATATTCTACACACAAGATGGCTTTGCAGGGCAAGATAGCCAAACAGAGAACAATTTTAGAAATTAAAGTGAATGGAATGGATTTTGAAGGGATGAAAGGCAATTAAGAATCTTTCAACATTTTCAGAGAAAGAAAGTGAATGATTACAAATAAAGAGCATTTAAGAATTTTTTACTATAGTAATCAAAATTTTTAAACCAGCGAAACAAGAGCAATTAAGAATTCGTTGCTTATAACCAATTTAGAAGAAAACATTTAGAATAATCACAATTGAAATCAGAGTACAATTAAGTAAGTTTTGATTTATTCTTTTATGTCAATTATTAAGAAAGGGAACACAGTGATATTATAAACAAATATAAAACTTAAAACATAGGATAGAAAGGACTTATTGAACTGTAGTCTGACACATGAATCCTGCAAAAAGTCTTGAGCTTCAGATCATCATCCAGCAAGCCACAAAGAAGTTTCTCCAAAACAATTTTATTCCAAAAAGTCAATGTTCCAGCAAGGTAGAAGAATCCACCCAAAATACTTCAAAGAGTGAAGTATTTATACAAATTCTAAACTAAAATATCTTGAAAAAATATCAAGATTAGTTCACAAATCTCTCCAACTATTTTACATAAATAGAACTTAAGTAAAGGACACTCAAACTAATTCATCTATTTGGCACTATTTTGTATGGATAGGTGATGACAAAGAGGAGAATTTGAATTTGATCCAACTCTTAGTTGATGATGAGGCATCCAAGTCACTAACTGCTTCCTTTCTTTGTGCATTCTGCTCCAACAATTCTGCAAACTTGGGGTCCAATGACATATTTTTATTTCTCAATCCGTAATAGATATGTAAAATGTGAAAGAGGTTATTGTATATAAATATGTTTCTGAGATAAATGTCTTTCATTTTTCTAAAATTCCTCTCCAGATGTGCACAATAGGTTCTGCAAAAAGATGTGTAAAATAGAGTTTTACAGAATCTGAAAAATAGCCTTTAAAGATGTGCATGTATCTCTGATTCTGAAATCACTGTGCAAAAAGTGAGATAGGTTTTTGTAGATAGGTCTCTTAGGAACAAAAAATCCCTTCAGTTTTGTATGATGTATTTTGTATTGGCCACAATATTCTCTGCAAAATGATGACTTAACTGGAATTTTCTGCAAGGAGTGCTTTCCAACATTGTTTAATATCTCCAAAACCATAATAGATGTTAGAAAAGTGAGAGAGGTTTTTGTATATGGTCCTATTAAGAACATAAACCTCCTTCAGTTTTGCAAAATTTATCTTGGATTGATCACAATAGTTTCTGCAAACAATGACTAAAGCATGAAATTTCTGCAAAAATGTTCCTTCTTGTTGTGTTTTTCATCTTTTCACCTTTTTGTTCTTTTAACTGTTTTACTTTCACTTTAGATAAAATTCAATGTTGGTGAAAGTATTTTCATCTCTTTTTACCATTTTACTGCCTCTGTAATTACTTTTATTGTTTTACCTTTGACTGCTCTGTAACTTCATTTTAACTTTCACTCTGACTTTTACCTGATACACTTTAACCACTGATACTATTTAACTGTTATGCTCTCTAACCGTTCTTTACTGTGTCCTTTTACCTTCAATGTGTAGTTTAGGTTTTTATTGTCTATTTCAACAGTAAATCGTTTAATATCCTGTTTCCTTTGCTTGTCTTTCAACTGTATGTTTTATCTTCCATCTCTGTTTGAATAGATTTGATAACACTCTTGGAGTAAACAAGTCTTATGACTAGTATTAAGACTGTTTATCCAAGGATGTGGTGTTTTGATTACCTGTAAAACAAAACAAATTGTCAAGAAAGTATTGGTTTGCAGAGGAGGTCGAAAATGTTTCATTTTATTTTGAGAGGTCTGTGGAGTGAATCTAGAATGATTTTTGAGAGGTAAACCATGCTTGAATTGGTTAACAGAGGATTCAGGTGGCGCAGCTGGGTTACAAAGGGTTTTACTGCACAATCAAGTGAAAATGAGCAACACTAGGGTGTTTGTGTTTAAACGGGTAAATGATTGATATTGGCAGGTAAGCTTTGAATGAACAGTGATTTGAACAGGTACTAGTTATGGCGAACGAGCTTCTGGGAAGCTTGATTGCAATTTTCTTCGATGAGACAAAGGTTGACGGACTTCAACAGTGAAGATTTGAATTTCTGTGCATGGAGGTGTAGTCGTTTACTGTGGAGGAAAAAATGAGAAGACGTGGGTTGTTTGGTTTTATTCGCAAAGTCAACAGGGTGACGGGATTTTTTATTAATTCATGAGATGAAATCAGCACGTACGGGAGATGAGTCATGGGGGAAGGTGGTAAGCGGTTTATTCCACACCACTTTTGAAGGTAGGCGGTTTTGGGCGGGGAGGCAGCAAATCCCCAAAGCAAACGACGCGTGGCCAGGATAATATTTGAAAACCGCTGTCATTTCGCGCGTTAACTTTCTGACTGGGATGGGCTAATTAATTATCGCTAACTGCTGACTTAGATGGGACGATGGGGCGGACGGGATGTGGAGTTGATGGAGGTTTAATAGCGTGGGCCCGCCGACATGATTTAATATGAATTAATCATTTCGGGAGGCGTTTGATTGGAGGGTTTGGTTATTAATTAATCTTAAGGATTAATTAATCCCATATGGAAAAATGGTCGGGAAATGTTAAATGTGCAGGGATGATTTATTTCAAAGTTTAGTTTTAATTAAACTTTGGGTTTATTTTTCTGTTTTAAACATATATACATATATTTAAACCTTTTTTGTATATTTTTAATATATGGTGATTAAATCAATGTGATTTTTTACCATACGGGCAGGAATAGATTTAATGTTATATTTTAGCCAAAAGGGGGTATATCTTGGGTTTTTGTCTTGAATAAGTGGGAATAAAACACTTGTGGCTAAAATAGTTATAATACATGGGTTTTGGGTATATTATATGAAAAGGAATTATATACATAGGAAAAGGTGATTTTCATAGGGAGTTAATATATAAACTAGAATTAATATGACAAGGGACAATGTAAACTCAAAATACTTAAATATAACCAAGAAAGTGAGAATTCAAAAGTAAATATCATTATTATACTTTCAACACTTATACTTAGAATAAAAAGTAATTTTGAGGGTTTTTCATGAAAAATTGAAGGATTTTCCTAAGTAAAATGGGATTTTACTTGGGAAAAGATTTTGTCAAGTGAATGAATGTGATAATGGATAACTTCAAGTACTTAGGTCTTTTTCAAATATTGGGCCGAGGGTCCGGTCCCTCCAAAAGTCAAGGAAATGCCTTGAGCCCCTCTAATATTCAAATTCCTTAGCACTTAGGGGGAATTAATGAAATCTTTAGGGAAAAATGAAGGGGAAGTTGATAATATTGACTTTGCTTTGCTGTGAATTTTTCCAATGTAGTATCTACCTTTGCACTTGTGATGAAAGTAAAATTGAACACATTTAGAACCATCATTCATCACATGCAATCCTGCAACAACATCTACCTACCCTACTTACTTTACCCTACCATTTTGTCTTCTTTATTAGGGTGCACTTAGACTAGCAAACCCTTATCAACCTTCTTTTCTTTTACATGGCAACCTATCTAAGTCTACACTTATTACATCCAAGGGCTCAGATTGAACTGTTGAGCACCTTTCATTAACTCTACCTATCTACTTATCTGCCAAGATTAAGTTGTTTGGCCAGATATTATTCTCTATTCTACAACATGAAATTTAAAAAATGAATGAGTCAAGTTTAAACAGTTTGACTCTTCATAAATTGTGGCAAAAGTTCAACAAGCTACACACAATTACTTATTACAGAAAATGAAATAGTAGTGGCATTTAGATTTGCACACTTTCCTTGGCCTTTCTTTTGGTGGGGTTCATTTTCTTTCATTTTTTTGGCCAATTTTATTTTTTAACCCTTTGATTTTCTTTTTAGGGTATACCCTCTTTACATTTTTTTTTAAAATTTTTGATTTTTTGATTTTTTGAAAATATGGAACACCTTTGCAACAAGAAAAAGGTTTGACATATTACATAGTTCAATAAGTCAATCATGAAAAATGACACCTATTGGTATAGGAGTCTAACACCGTGCCCTACTGGGGAAGCTCGGTGAAAAGTCACAGGGAAGAAAGTTAGATACGTCTTAAAATGCCTTTAACTGAACCATGAAATCTTCTTCTTCTTGTTGATTTATTGTATGTATGACAGTAACACTTCTGAAGCTTAGGGCCTTCTCCTCGGGCTTCAACTCCAGTAAGTTACTATCTACTCAAAACTTAAAACTTTGTTTCCCAGTTGGAGATCTTCTGCCTTAGTCCAATCCCAAACATGCATTTGCTGTGGCTGAAAATATTGAATTGAATATAGTCCTTTTTTTGCAACCTGAAATTTGATCTTAAACTAAAACAACACACAAAATTTTTCAAACCAACTTAATGAAAAACTAGCTGAAAATTGAAAACTAAAAAAGAAAAATGCTCAAAATTCTGAGCTTATTAGCACTCATCTACCTACTCAATCTACTAAAAATCTTAGTGAATCAGGTAATACAAAAATGCCAATGAAGCCAATCAAGTAGCTATAACAATAAATGGATAACTTGATTGCTTGTGATCAAAATTGGAAGTATATTATGATCATGTGCCTTTATAATAAATGACATGATGTGTAAATGCCACTTTTGATGTATTTGATCCTTATAGAGAAAACATGTTTGCAGATTTGGGCTAAAAATATTCTCCATATAATCTGATATAGGATCAGGTGCCATTGATGTATGTTATTTACTTCTAGGCCTTCAACGACTAATTGTTCAATTGAATTATGAATATTAGACCATGAACTTATTTCTTCAGTCTTGTGTTTGAAAGAATAATCATCTTCAATATGCAAGTCAAAAGATAGTACAATTTCATTTTGCTTTGGAGAAGGAAGATTTTCAAAGAACTCTTTAGGATTTCGGAAATTATATGACTGAATTTGAGAATGCAAAAGTTTGATTTCATTTTCATAATTTTCAGAAATTATATCAAGAAGCCATTTTTTAACTTGAGGAGAACATTTTCTTGATTTCAAGAGAAGAAAGAAAGCTCTTAGAAAATCCTCATCAAGCTGAAGTTCTAATATCTCATCCCTCAAAATAGCTAGTGATTGTTCTAGGAAATTATTTTGAATTGGGAGAACAGAATTATCATCATACTGATTATATTTAGGCAAATCTTCAGAAGAAGGAATGTCATCAATTATAAACATTGGATCAGCATATTTCTCTTCCAACAATCCCAATATGTCTTGATTAGATTGGTTGCATTCTTTTTTAAAGTCATTATTTTTCTCAATAGGAGTGCTTTCAAGCAATGGGTCTTTTTGGGAAAGTAGAATAACATAAGCATCAACTTGTTCTTCTATCCCTTTATGGATAAAAACTTTTGTACATTTATCAACATTAGAAGAAGTATAAACAATTTCTTCATTATGTAAATATTTTGAGGATAGTTGCAAGTTTAGAAGCAAATTGATTTCTTCTTCGGTGAGAGGGGTTGGGAATCTCTGAATTCTTAAATTGAAATGACAATTGCTTTTTCCCTTATCTAAAATATGATCATGAAGGTGATTATTGTCTTTAACTCCATTCAAAACATTAAATGAAGCATCATTTGTTAATATAGAGGGGTTTTGTGGATCTTGATTTATCTCATGACTTATTTCATCTTTGTTTAACTCCTCTTGATTATTATGACATTTAACTTGAGAATGAAAGTTTTGGACTTCTTCTAATAAATTTTCAGGAAACCAATTTCCAAAATCTTCATCAATATTTTTAAGGTAATTTATAAAATCTTCAACTCGATCACAACAATTTTCAGCTAATGATAAAGATGGAAAATCTTCTTTGTAATTCTCATAAAATACCTTATGAAAATCTTTTAGAGAAAAAAAACTTGCAGGTTTGAGAGCTTCGTACCATTCACTTGCTTTTCCTTCTAAGGTTCCCATGAATATCTTCATGAGGCAATCTTCATGCCAATCACCCTTCAATCTTGATGAGTGTATATGAAATTTAATGAGATGTAGTAAAGGATCATCAATATTCTCATCTTGAAACATGGGAAGATTTTCACCCCAATTTACCTTCGGTAGTTTTTGTGGAAATCCAGGCATGTGATCTCTGCTCATGGGAGCATATCTTCATTTTATTCTTGGATCATCTTGAAAATCAGCCATAATGAAAGGCCACGATATCTGTAAAACCAAGTTAGATCCCTATATAAAATACAATACATATTGAAAACCGTTCTTAACATGAAAGAACATAATGTCTTGGATTAAGATCCAAGTTGAAAGCCTGATCTTTCCATATTATTCTTCCAGGTTCATTCCTCCAGTGGAGTCTTGATTGTGAGATTGATTTTGGAGTCGCCAGGTGGATGATTTTAACCTTTGTGTGTCTGATCCCTGTCCACCATCATAGATCAGATCTAAACCTGTAAAACAATTCTGAAGAAAAAGTTAGTTCTTTAGGAAACCAAATTTTGAATATTTTATGATTTTTTTTTATTTTTTTTTTATGAATTTTCAAAACAACTTCTATGATTTCTTTAAGAAATTTAAGATTTTTAATTAAAATTTTCTCAAAGATTTATTGAACTAGAGAGTCTGATTGAATGTTTTGAATCCAAAGTTCAGTTTATAAGCTAAACCAGAGATAGACTGAAGCAGCATTTATTTACTATGCAGTTGCAGAGCAAAAGCATTTCAAAGGCTACCTGGCTGATCTTCAGGCTCTGTCTATAGCTTATAAGCAAACAATAGTAACAATAAAAATGATTCAGATCCCCAGTGGAGTCGCCACTATGTTATCACTCAGATTTTCCTTGAAGTTGTGGAAAAGGAAAGTAAATCCGAGGTAACCACAAACCAACCTTCAGATACAAAATCTAGCCAATCTGTATCCAGAGAGGGCTCTCTCTTTAAAATTTAGCTTTTGTTCTTTGAAAATATTAGGCTAGTTATAAGTCCAAGAGTTTTGTTTGAATTTGAATGGTGGAATCCGCCAACTAAGGGTACGATTGAGTATTTCAGGCCATTTGGCTATGGAGTCGAAATGATGGTTTTACTGGATTACTATTCTACACACAAGATGGCTTTGCAGGGCAAGATAGCCAAACAGAGAACAATTTTTAGAAATTAAAGTGAATGGAATGGATTTTGAAGGGATGAAAGGAAATTAAGAATCTTTCAACATGTTCAAAGAAAGAAAGTGAATGATTACAAATAAAGAGCAGTTAAGAATTCTTTACTATAGTAATCAAAATGTTTAAACCAGAGAAACAAGAGCAATTAAGAATTCATTGTTTATAACCAATTTAGAAGAAAACATTTAAAATAATCACAATTGAAATCAGAGTACACTTAAGTAAGTTCTGATTTATTCTTTTATGTCAATTATTCAGAAATGGAACACAGTGATATTATAAACAGATATAAAACTTAAAACATAGGATAGAAAAGACTTATTGAACTATAGTCTGACACATGAATCCTGCAAAAAGTCTTGAGCTTTAGATCATCATCCAGCAAGCCAAAAAGAAGTTTCTCCAAAACACTTTTATTCCAAAAATTCAATGTTCCAGCAAAGTAGAAGAATCCACCCAAAATACTTCCAAGAGTGAAGTATTTATACAAATTCTAAACTAAAATATCTTGAAAAAATATCAAGATTAGTTCACAAATCTCTCCAACTATTTTACATAAACAGAACTTAAGTAAAGTAAAATCAAACTAATTCATCTATTTGGCACTATTGTTTATGGATAGGTGATGACAAAGAGGAGAATTCAAATTTGATTCAACTCTTAGTTGATGATGAGGCATCCAAGTCACTAACTGCTTCCTTTCTTTGTGCATTCTGCTCCAACAATTCTGCAAACTTGGGGTCCAATGATATCTTTTTATTTCTCAAGCCGTAATAGATATGTAAAAAGTGAAAGCGGTTATTATAGAATAATAGTTTGGTGAGATAAACCTCTTTCAGTTTCCCCAAATTCCTCTCCATCTATGCACAAAAGGCTTTGCACAAATATGTGTAAAACAGAGTTTTATAGAGTCGGAAAAATAGCCTGTAAAGATGTGCATGTATGTCTCATTCTGAAATCACTGTGCAAAACGTGAGATAGGTTTTTGTAGATATGTCTCTTAGGAACAAAAACCTCCTTCATTTTTGTATGATGTAATTTTTATTTACTACAATCTTCTCTGCAATATGATGACTTAACTGGTATTTTCTGAAAAAAGTGCTTTCCATCATTGTTTAATATTTCCAAAACCATAATAGCTGTTAGAAACGTGAGAGAGGATTTTTTAAATGGTCCTCTTAAGAACATAAACCTCCTTCAGTTTTTCAAAATTCATCTTGGATTGATCACAATAGTTTCTGCAAAACAATGACTAAAACATTAAATTTCTGTAAAATGTTCCTTTTTGTTGTGTTTTTCATCTTTTCACTTTTTTGTTCTTTTAACTGTTTTACTTTCACTTTAGATAAAATTCAATGTTGATGAAATTATTTTCATCTCTTTTTACCATTTTACTGCCTCTGTAATTACTTTTACTGTTTTACCTTTGACTGCTCTGTAACTTCATTTTAACTTTCACTCTCACTTTTACCTGATACACTTTAACCACTAATACTCTTTAATTGTTATGCTCTCTAACTGTTCTTTACTGTGTCCTTTTACCTTCAATGTGTAGTTTAGTTTTTTACTTTCTGTTTCAACAGTAAATCGTTTAATATCCTATTTCCTTTGCTTGTCTTTCAACTGTATGTTTTATCTCCCATCTCTGTTTGAATAGATTTGATAACACTCTTGGAGTAAACAAGTCTTATGACTAGTATTAAGACTGTTTATCCAAGGATGTGGTCTTCTGATTACCTGTAAAAAAAAACAAATTGTCAAGAAAGTATTGGTTTGGAGGGGAGGTCGAAAAGGTTTCATTTGATTTTGAGAGATCTGTGGAGTGAATCTAGAATGATTTTTGAGAGGTAAACCATGCTCGAATTGGTTAACAGAGGCTTCAGGTGGCATAGATGGGTTACAAAGGGTTTTTACTGCACAATCAGGTGAAAATGAGCAACACTAGGGTGTTTGTGTTTAAACGGGTAAACGATTGATATTGGAAGGTAAGCTTTGAATGAAAAATGATTTGAATGGGTACTGGTTATGGCAGACGAGCTTCTGGGAAGCTTGACTGCAATTTTCTTCGATAAGACAAAGGTTGACGGACTTCAACAGTGAAGATTTGAATTTATGTGCATGGAGGTGTAGTCGTTCACTGTCGAGGAAAAAATGAAAAAGACACGGGTTGTTTGGTTTTATTCGCAAAGTCAACAGGGTGGCGGGATTTTTTATTAATTTATGGGATGACATCAGCATGGTACACTGGACATGTCACGAGCAGAAAGATGGTAAGTGGTTTATTCTACACACTTTTGAAGGTAGGTAGTTTTGGGCGGGGAGGCAGCTAATCCACAAAGCAAACGACGCGTAGCCAGGGTACTATTTGAAAACCGATGTCATTTCGCGCGTTAACTTTCTGACTGGGGATGGCCAGCGGAATTAATGTCAACCATCGATCTTAAAGCGGGAGATCTCACGGTGGAAGGGACAGGGAGTTGATGGAGGTTTAACAGCGCGGGCCCGACACGATTTAATATGGATTAATCATTTCGGGAGGCGTTTGATTGGAGGGTTCAGTTATTAATTAATCTTAAGGATTAATTAATCCCATATGGAAAAATGGTCGGGAAATGTTAAATGTGCAGGGATGATTTATTCCAAAGTTTGGTTTTAACTAACTTTGGGTTTATTTTTCCATTTTAAACATATATACATATGTTTAAACCCTTTTTTTGTATATTTTTTAATATATGGTGATTAAATCGATGTGATTTTCTTACCATAGGGGGCGAGAATAGAATTAATGTTATATTTTAGCCAAAAGGGGTTATATTGTGGGTTTTTGACTTGAAGAAGTGGGAATAAAATACTTTTGGCTAAAATAGCTATAATACATGGGTTTTTTGGGAATATTATATGAAAAGGAATTATACACATAGGAAAAGGTGATTTTCATAGGGAGTTAATATATAAATTAGAGTTAATATGACACGGTATAATGTAAACTCAAAATACTTAAATATAACCAAGAAAGTGAGAATTCAAAATTAAATATCATTATTATACTTTCATCACTTAGACTTAGAAAAAAGTGATTTTGAGGGCTTTTCATGAAATATTGAAGGATTTTCCTAAGTAAAATGGGATTTTACTTAGGAAAAGATGAATGAATGTGATAATGGATGTTTTCAAGCACTTAGATCTTTTCAATGATTGGGCCGAGGGTCCGGTCCCTCCAAAAGTCAAGGAAATGCCTTGAGCCCCTTTAATCTCCAAATTCCTTAGTGCTTAGGGAAATTAGTGAAATGTTTAGGGAAATGAGAGGAGAAGTTAATAATTTGACTTTGCTCTGTTGTGAATCTTTTCCATTGTAGTATCTATCTTTGGAATTTGTGATGAAAGTAAAATTGAACACATTTAGAACCATCATTCATCACATGCAATCTTGCAACAACATCTACCTACCCTACTTACTTTACCCTACCATTTTGTCTTCTTTATTAGGGTGCACTTAGACTGGCAAACCCTTATCAATCTTGTTTTATTTTACATGGCAACCTATCTAAGTCTACACTTATTACATCCAAGGGCTTAGATTAAACTGTTGAGCACCTTTTATTAACTCTACCTATCTACTTATCTGCCAAGATTAAGCTGTTTGGCCAGATATTTATTCTCTATTCTACAGCATGAAATTGAAAAATGAATGAGTCAAGTTTAAACAATTTGACTCATCATAAATTGTGGAAAATTTTTGACAAGCTGCACACAATTACTTATTACAGAAAATGAAATAGTAGTGGCATTTAGATTTGCACACTTTCCTTGGCCATTTCTTATGGTGGGGTTCATTTTCTTTCACTTTTTTGGCCAATTTTATTTTTTAACCCTTTGATTTTCTTTTTAGGGTATACCCTCTTTGCCACTTCATTCCTAACTTAGTCCTCCATGCATGAACCACCAGTAAACCCTAGGAATTGTGTAATTCTCCAAATATGTACATTGAAACTAAGTGCTCCTAATAATAATCGACACTTCTATTTTTAGATCGACGATATGTAAATAGACTTCGCCTAATATTCTAAAAATAGAATTTCATCTATTTTTCCAACTAGACCAACCATCCACAAATAGCATCTTGCAACTTTTGAAATATGATCACCATGTCTAAAAATAGAATTGTGCCAAAAGTAGCCTGCCTGCCCACTTAGTGAAGGCGACTCTGTTCACTAAGCTCATCATCTTGTTGAATCTCAACAAATTGATCCCTACGTGATTCTTCAACTTGATTGTATTCTTCAACCTTGATTTTAAGATTTAGGACTTGTTCCCTTTCTATCTTTAATTCATCATCAAGGGTGTTTACATGCTTCTTCTCGACCTTGAGCTCTTTGATAACCCTGATCACTTCTTTTTGAAATTCAACCTTAGTCATCTCTTCATGTTCATCTCCTTCTTCTTCAAATGCTTCTTGCTTATTATGCTTTCCCATAAAAAATACTCTTTTTTTTAATTTCTTCTTCGTTATCATTGTCTTCATCATATGAGGATCTATCTTCTTTGGAGAAGAAACTCTTCTTAAACAATTTCTTCTTTCCTTGCTTGTTGAACTTCCTCAGACCTTTCTTTCCTTTCGTAACAGCCTCCTTTTTCTGAGGACACTTGGCTGCAAAATGCCAAACCTCACCACAATTGAAACATGTCGATGGAATTTTACATTTTAATTTCCCCGTACATATTCTTATTTTTCTCATGAAGTACGAAAATTATTTATCTGAAAATTCTTCTTCATTTTCTTCCTTTTCTTCTTCCTTACAACTACAAGTTTTCGCTTTCAGAGTAGACTTGTATTTACTAGTTTTCTTGGATTTGACGAATGTTGTTTCTAGGTGAGATGTGTTATCCCCTTATTTAATCCTCATTTCATATGTTGTAAGCACTCCATGAAATTCATATTTGTTGAGATTCTCTAGATTCCAACTATATCCCAAGAAATATACCTTTTGGTTGAATCTTTCTGGCAAGGTTCTAAGGATCTTTCAGACAACCATTTCCGCGTCGACAGGTTTTCCCAAACCTTCCAATGCACTTTTTATTTCATCAACATGCTATAAATATACATCAATATTTTCATCTTCTTTCATTTTGAGTTGCTCAAAGTTTGCCCTGTAAATTTGAAGATTTTCTTCTTTCATGTTTGAGTCACTTGCATATATAGTCTCGAGCTTGCCCCATACTTTCATATTTTTTCAACTCAATACCTTAATATAGGCATATTCGAGAAGCCCAGTGATAATGGGATATTTAGCCTTTTCATTATATACCATATTTTTCTTTCATTGTTCATCTCGGGTCACTATAAATCGGTTTTCAATGATTTCCCATACTTCTTATCCTTGCACCAGCAAATGAACCTACATTCTTCCACTCCAAAGTGTGTAGTTATTTCCAATGAACAGAGGAAATATATTCTTAGTATACTCCGTGAACTCGTTACAGTTGTTAGACTAATATTGAAGTAACAAAGCTCTGATACCAATTGTTGGAAATACTAAGAGGGGACATGAATAATTATTTCTTATCAATTAGCACTTTTAAATATTTTTAAAGCATTCGTTAATCTTAAATTATTCTTGATGTTTATCCAGTAAAAAAGGTAAAAAATAGAACACAATAGGTGCATGAATTTTAGGTGGAAAAACCCCTCCAGGTCAAAAACCATTGAATGATTTTCTAATAAATTATTTAATCTTCAGCCCCAACTGAAATGAAAGGTAAAAATTCCTAGAATTCTAGAAAAGCATTCTTCTCCAGCTCCCACTAGAAGGATGCCCTAATTCCCTGGTTTCTTCAGTAGTCAACTGAATGGATGCACCGACATCCTATACCAACCTACCACCCTAAAGTGTTCACATGCTCCAACCTGTAGGTGACTTCATGCACCAACCTAGAACCTCCCTGCCACCCTATAATGATTAGAAATAAAACAGGAATGTGGAATCCCGTACCAGGGATACTGATCCACGATACAATATGATTCACAATGATTTTCTTGACTAGACCAATCACCCAATCATATTATGACCTACAACCCAACGATAACATTATCCAACAATAACACTTATACCTCCCAACAATGCCTCTCCAACTCTAGGAAGACTAACTCTTTTAAAATAATGGCTCTTTTACAATTTTACAATCATGATTTTTTCGATATTGTCTTTTGACACGATGTAATACTTGACTTGACATTGCTTCTTTGAACACTAGTAGTTGTTGCGGTATTGTTGTGATTGCTTCAAGTAATGGAACTTTGGCATTGCATTGTCCTTATAGTATGTGTTAGAGTGGTCCTATTGTGTCCTCCTTCTTGCACATGCATTAATGAACAAGACCCAAACCAATAAAAAAAAATACTTACATTTTCCTGAAAACCATATGTCAGAGAAATATTCAAAATTTAGATGTAAATACGTTCAAAATTTTACGAAAAAAAAACCAATCAAACATATATACAAAATACTTATAGTGTCCTTCAAAAACACATTTAAAATATGATATTCAAATTAAAATTCAAACACTAATCATACATACCTTGTTGTAGCGGACTTATGCTTGAATGTTGATGTGTTGTCCTTACTGCAACAATCCTTGAATGCATTTTTTTTTCCTTCTACAAGCTCGATATTAAATCTATTGTATCTATGTAAATTCATATCCCTAAGGTCTTAAATTGCATCCCGTGGTATCCCTCTGAGTCCCCTTTCCAACCTCGTAGGTCTGATCAATAATGGATTCTTCAAGAAATAGCTATGTGCAATCTCCTACGATGACCTGATTATATACTGGTTCAGTAGAGCGAACTTGTATGAAGTGCCACATGTCATTGTTTCAATATTTGATCCTAAAAACGATACCCAATAAACTACAACCCTTCCTCTTTCTATCACATTTTACAAAATTTTAACCAATGCTCAGAGAGAAAGTTATGAAAATTTTCCCAAGGTCACATGTTTGGCATGAAATTTGGGAGCCTCCAAAAACCCTACCTTCCTTAGATCATATCTCCGAAAATATAGTGAACCAATATCTGAAATTTGTACACATGCTTCATCAAGATTTCAGCTCAAATGGGTTTATTTCAGTGTCTAAAGCTTCACAGAAACAAAGTTATAGAGAAAATTCCACGTTGACCTATTTTGAGTAGCGAAATCCTTACATGAGGAGGATATGAGGGTCATAATTTATAGAAATTATTAGGTTGAGAGGGTCTTCAACAAGTGAATGTTGGAGGGATTTTAGGAGCTTACAAAATTATTGATTATTGACTATTCATTGACCAAAACAAATGTTGAGTGCCATGTCACAACCCCATAGGATTTTAACCCACTAACTGGGTTTACTAACTTCAAACAAGAATATCTCTCAAACCGTGAAGAATTAAGTGGTGTGCCATACATCAACGGAAACATATCAACAAGTAGAAACCATTCAAAATATCCTTGACTTGGAATAGAGTAAATTTTCAAGTCAAAATTCCGATGCAAGATCAGGGTAGACCCTGGTGTTGCTTGGGTTGAATGACAACCATTGATCAACACTTATATCCACCCACATGGTGCCTGTGATAGTAGGTGACTTCTTGAATCACTCGCCAAAGTAAATGATGCATTCTGCATGGGACCCCAACTCTATGACTCTAGAAGTGAAGAGGAATGTCATCAAAGGTAGCATATCCTAGTATGCCTCTCATAAGGCCTACCAAATTCCACTCTAACTCGGCTAATGGGTTTGCTCCCTCCTCATAAGGGACATTCCCCACTGGGTGGGCTACCCTGATCACAATCCGTGACATACGTCGTCTTATCTAAGGATCCATATCTATAAAAACAATCTAAGTTTACGTTGTAGAATACATGACAAAAACATTCAAAAGTAAAAAATGTTAAAAAACAATTTTTACTTGCAGCAGTCCATTGTGTGCTTGGTGGAATGGGTAGATCTAGATACCCCCTAAATTCAATGCCTGAATATACAAAGTCCTCAACCACGATGAGTTGACGATGCAGTCAGCTGAAAAAAGTTATAGGTAAATGCATGTGTTGGCCCCCACCTAGGTGGGGCATGATCTCGCACCACCCCATAAGTCTTGGGTCCCTCGAGGCTAGATAATGAATCTCCAATTGTTGATACGATAAAAATGGTACTCTCTCTAAGAAATAGGTCACCAAAATAGACCTGTACCGATATTTTTTCAACGGCTTTGTCTTGCACTTGGTCAATTGGCTCTTCATGTTAGCCAATAGCCCCTCACACGAGTTGAACATCGTAGGGGCCAGACACTCCACCACGGACTGGAATTTGGATTTTGTTGCCTCATGCAATGCATGGGCTCCCACCACTTGGGTCATGAAATGAAGGATTATCTGCAAGGGAAGGACTCTGATAGAGGATATATCTATCTTCCCACTCTTAGTCTTTCGAGCCCCGGGATAGTGTCTCTAGATGAGCATACTAGTACTCTCACCCCCTACGCGAGCTCCAGAGAGTTGGATTCTCTCCCATCTCATGGATAATCCTGTAATGAAATATATTTACATGACATCTAATTCTTGTTCATGGTCCTCGATGATGACTATTTGTCAATCCACATCCCACAGTCCAATCAAATACTGGAGCAGCTCCATCTGAGCTCTCAACCCTAATGTCTAAAATAATTTCAGTAATCCACATTGTGCAATGCATTTATGCAATTTTGGTCTTGAAGTGATTTTTGTTATTCCACCTCGTAGCCTCCATCTTTCCATTTGATGACCATCTCTGTTGAAAAAAACCTGCAAAACATGTTCAAAAGGAATTTTAGGAGCTTTCATTGGAGTAGCTTTATAAATCATCCATTGGAAATGAGTATATTTATTGTTTCAAAATCTTCCCCATGGCCAATACGACTGTCAAAATTAATTCGGCGTTGGCACCACATTGCCTTAATAGGCTAAACGCGACCAATGCGGGTCCGATAGCTCAAACCTGTGCTAGCCGCGGGCGATTTTGAGGTTTGAAATTCCCACCCCCCCCCCCTCGTCTCTTTATTTTTAAAGCTAAATGCTAAAATAATGGAATTAAAATGAAGAGGCTTTGGGATCTTACCTGGCACTGACATATCATGGAATAGTGTCCTAGATTGGCTGCACCACTGATCTGAAGTTTGGATGGAAAATGGGTAAAATTCACTTCTCCAATTTACTCAAAATAAAAAGGTGAAAATGAATTTACTTTTTGGTCTATTTATAGATTTTTGAAATATTTTTGCCATTATGTTTTTATTTTCCTCGATATCAATGATGTTTTCCCTTTTTTTTTCATAAACAAGACCTTTACACTTTTGATGGTTATTTCTGAAGCAAACGAGTTTTATTTTATCTCTTTTTCGAGCTCAGTAAAAATTTACGAAAAAGGAACCCCCCTGGAGTAAAATTTCAGCTCTTTTCTAACTCTCGAAAAATGAAAATATTGTTGAGTACTTTTCATTTTTAACTCGTTAAATTGAATGAATTGAAATGGTCTCAGTATATGTTTACCAATTTTTCAGTTTGAGATTTACTATTTACGAAAAAGGAATAGCATGATTGAACATGATCAAGAGGTTCTCTCTGATTTGTTTTCTACCTTTTCAGATTTGAGAGACGATTTATGAAAAGGGACATTATGGAGTTTCCTATTTGTTTCTTTTCAAATCCTTAAACATGGAAATTTACTGAGTTACCCTTTTTTTGGACGCGTTAAAAATTAAATGATGAAAGACTTGTCACTATGATGAGACCGATTTCCTCCTTCCTAGGGCTCGTTAAACTTAATAGGATGGATTCATTAAAAGAATTAACTTACATGCTCAGCATATGTTATCCTCTTCATGATGGCTATAAAAAATAAAAAGGTGCTTGTTATAAATAACAGGGGAAAATTGAAAGTGAACATCCTATGTGTATTTTGGGTAGCTTGTCGCTCTTAAACATGACACTCATCTACAATTCGTGTCGGGTTTGGGACATCCTACATTCATCAATTTGCCTCCGTGGGTTTGGGAAATGCATTTGCCCCCTATTGATCACCATTTTTGTCATCATGACCTCTGATCCCATTTGAGTCAAATGTCGCCACAGTCTGGAGTAGTGTCACCGATATGTTCATGAGAAGTCCTTTTGGTCAAACAAAACTTTCTTATCTAACCTCCTTTGTTACAATATTGAATCACTCTTATCATCTTGAGATTTTTGGTGTTTTTTGTCGATGATGTGGGAATAATTATGGCCCTCCTTCGAAAAATCACTTCATGTCGACTTCAGCTCATTATCCAGGAAGGTGGTTTAGAAAATTATTTTCAGTACCTTCAAGCTCGCATCCCTCAATGGAAATTTCTTCATATTTGATGATAGGTTCACATCATTGGCCTTTGATCAAATCATTCTGCAAGTGTTAAACTTCAACACATTCATTCACACTTCTAGATTGTGTTGTTGTACCTGGAGGTCCATTGTCATTATTGGTGGTTTATCTCGTTCATGTTAACGATTTTCATCATTGACTAGTAATCGGGTGGTTTCTACCATGTTCGACACAAACACATCAATTTGCAGGGCTAGATTCATACATTGGGTTGATTGAAATCACAATGAAGTCCCTAGGTCGCATCTAATTTTTAATACAAGCTGCGAGGAGTTATTGAGTATTCATGATTGTATGCATGATCCTATCTATATGGATGGTTGTGTCTGTTAGTTTCAGTATTTGCAACCTTCCTCCAGTGATCAAAAATGCTCTTACAAAGTGATTTTAAGGTGTCAAGGTCAAATTTTGTCATTTCAGTGAGTCTTCAAGTAAAATTTGGTCACTAGGTATTAGGTCTAGGGTTTTCTTTCACTCCTGTAAAAGTTGTCCAAATTTCGGTCCATGTCACCATTTAGCTAAGCATACCATCATTCAGAGGGTTTTCATCATCATGTCAGGTTCCAATGGGTCATTTTACACCTTGTTCATGCTTAAGTTGTGCCTAGGTAAGGTTCATTTCCCTCTCTTAGGGTTTTGAAGGTAATTTATCTTGGATGGTCAAATCATCAGTAAAACTTGTATCCTGATATTCATACACCTTCCCCTATCCTTAATGTACCTTATTAAACACATCCCATCACTGAGATCCCCCAAATTCCTCATTTTCGCACAAACCCTAGTTTCTTGCTACAACTTGGCAATTTTCTAGGCTAGGCCTATGTTTTTCCCTTTTGGACCCCTTCCCCTCACTCAATCTCTGAAATTAAACTTTTCCCTGCTTCCTAACATCCCTCCCTACTTCCAAAAATTTTCTCAATAATTTAGAAGTCCTTTATCCCCTTCATTTCGCTTCATTTTGACAAATCCCTTGTTCCACATATTGGGATAGATTTTACTCCAATGATGTTTCTGAGCATTAAAAGCTGAATTTTGGAAAAATGAGAGAGGATTTTGTCCAAAATAGGCCAATAAAGAAAAACCTCCTTCACTTTTTACACAGGTGTCATGGGTTTAGATAAATGTCAAAAATATATTTGCCTCAGGAGAATTGATGCGCCTTTGAAGTGACCTTGGGAAGATCAATATTTCTCCTAGCTTGTTTTACCAAATTACTTTCTTGATGAGTCAAATGATCACTAGACACAAATATATTTCCAATGAGCTATCATGAGCTAAATTTGGAGTTGAGGAACACCTTCAAAAGTTGACTGCAATAGCACTCTGCCTTGAGGCAGCCTCATTTTGCACATTTTGACCAGTCTTGGGAGATTTGACTTTTGATAGGGAAAATGAACTCCAAATTGAAAAATTCTAGTTGGGTTGGAAATTATACTCAACAAGATTTCCAATGAGCTATCTTGCGCCCAATTTGGACACACCAAAGATCTCCAAAAGTCTCCTATAAAAAGGCATGACGCATTGAGATGGTACGACGCATTGGGCAGCCCTCTACAGTGCAAAAAATGAACTGGCGCGATGCATTGACATGGCGCAGCGCATTGGGCAGCCCTCTACAGTGAAAAAAATGAATTGGAATGATGCATTGAGATGGCACGGTGCATTGGGCTAAAAAGCCTAAAATCCATTCAAATCTTCCTCCAAAGACTCTCAAATTGCTAAATTATTCATTGCCCAAGTAAGTTAACATCCCTCCATGACAAATGAATGAATTTCTCATGGTGCTTATGGTGATTTAATGTATATAAATTAAAACCCTACCTCCTTGCATTTTTTGTCAAAAAACAATTGCATAGGGTTTATGAGTTGTATTTCTTGCTGCTAATTCCACTCCTAGCCATTTCTCACTCCCTCACTCCTTCATTCCCTCAATCATTTTCTCCCTCTCTTTACATTCTCATCTACCCATTCCACATTTCCAATATCCCTAATCAACTAACCCTAAATCCCTAATCCCACTATCCCAAACCCTAGTTAAATATCCCCAAACCCTAATTGCCATCCCAAACCCTAGATGTCATCCCCTAAACCATTTCATTCCCTAAAATCCTACAGCTAGCATCAAACCCTCCCCTCATCATTCCCACTCATCCATGGCACTCAAAAAAATCAAGGAAAAACCGGCAAGCTGCCAAGAGGAAGAGAATCAAATTGACCACATTTGAGCAAGAAATTCAAAGTTGATCGCGAAACTTGGCTTGAAAGGGTAAATATGAATTTGGAGAAAGCTAACAAGGAGAAAAATATGTTGAGGCACATGGCGAATCATTATTGGGCAATAAATCATCTTGCAAGGCACGAATCGAGATCCTGAAGGCTAAGTTGAAGAGGGCATTAAAAGCATCGGAAAAGGCAAGATAGACTTCAGATTTTTGCCGAGGCTTCCTTGGCCCAGCATAGTGCATGATAGAGGACACTCAGCCCAAATTTCAAGAAATTCAGGACACTTTTTGAAATTTTTTTTTTTTTTTGCCTAAACACAAATTTTTCAGCTCTATGCGTCGTGGCACGTGGCGCACGCTTATGATTGGGAGCTCCTCTCGGGAATAAGTGTTGGGAAAACTCCTTTTTGGAGGGGCAAATGGCAGCCAAATGTAGAAATTCCACTTGTGTTGGAAAGTAGACAGGTATACCTTTCCAAAAAGCCCACTTGGAGCAAATTTGGACACCGGGAAGGCCTTCAAAATCAGCTCCAAACTGGCGCGATGCATAGAGAAATCAGGCACGACGCATTGGGGATTTTTGCTCACTTTTGAGTTAGTAACTCTGTTTTTCGCCTAGTTTTGGCCAGTTTGACTTTCTTATCTCCAAATGTTAAACTCATGATGTAATTTGATGTAATTTCATGGGTATTCTTGTAATTTTGGAAATTTTTTACTCATGGAGGTAGATTCATCCATCAAAAGGTGAATTGCAACTGAATGAATCATTTTCCTATCTTATAGAGGCAAGCTGTTCCACTACCTATTTTCCAGTTCTTAGTTTATATATTTTTGAAACAGCTCCTAAAAAAGTGAGCTCGACCCCTAGAGGCTGGGGATGAGGTAGTGTTGTCTATATCTTATAGTTTTTCAGTCATTTGCATGGTTGGACACTTGGGATTTCTTTGAGCTTCATTGTACATTTCATCTATGTAGTTTGGCAAAGGAATGGACCAGGGTTTGCAGCACTCCTTGGGATTCATGTGGCTCTTTTTTTTGATGATTTCTTTCTCTCTGTTATTGTAAGTTTACTCGTGCTTTATGTGTATCATCTACCCTCTTATTTCTTCCTAAGTTAAACAAAAAAGGATAAAGGTGGAATTCATTAGATTTGCAGTACTCTACCTTGATTTTTGTTTAATTTTATATGTTTTTGACTATTTGAAGAGGATTATTGAAAGTCTCTTGCCCTCTTCAACTCCTCACCGATCTGAGCTATCCATTTCATTCAAATTAAAGCATCAAAACAATTGCCTTCCTTGCCCCATTCAGATCTCTGCAAAAACTAGGCCTCATTCCCCAGACCCAAAATCTGCCTTTCCCTCTGATCCAACAAACACCCTCAAAAATCAAATCAAACTCTTTTACATATATACCTAGCCTAAAATCAGCCTTTTGTCAAGTCATCTCAAGCCTCACTGATCATTGTTTGCTGAGATTGACAAGGAGAGAGCCCTCTCCCGATCTGGTAGGGCTAGCTACCAGGTTAAGCGTGGTTTGATGTTACCCTAGACTCTGCCTTCTTCAACCTGAGGTAGATTTAGGCTCTAACACAGTGGCAACCATATTGGGGAAGAGAAAGTTTGTTGTTTGCTTTATAAAGTACAAATGGAGCCTGAAGTTAGCCAGACACCGCAAGGCTGAAATCATTCACCTGGTGACTCTAAATCAGTTTCAAGATCAGATCCAGGGACTCCACTGGAGGATGAACCTGACCAGCAGAGACATGAAAGGACAATATGGAAAGATCAGGTATTCAAGTTGGAATTTCATCCAAGACACTTTGCTTTTTTTCGTAAATTATTTCTTCTCTTTTCCCGAGAATGTAAAGAAGGCTTTGGAAAGTATATTGTGCTTGAGAAAAGATCCTCAGCCTGCATTTGATTCCTTCCCTTTGAAGATTGTAAATACCAAAAAATTGCATGCTTTTGAGCTTGATCAAGACCTTCCTTCCGAATGTTGTGATGACCATCTTCAAACTGATGAACCTCAAGAGACCAAGACTGATTCTGCAGCATTTGTACATACGCCTATACCTTGTAAAATTCCAGATCAATACAAGCCTCTAATTTTACCTCCTATATCCCATGCTTTCCCTAAAAATCATGACCTATATCTACCAAGATTTGATGGTGAACGTGACAAAATCACTGCTGAGAGACATGTTCTGAATTTTGAGTCTTTTCTTGACCTTTTTAAGAGGATGTCAGTATTAGGATTTTTGCTCTTTCTCTGCAAGGCAAAGTCAAGAGTTGGTTCAAAACCCTGCCTGATGCGAGCATCTCATATTTCTAGCAGTTCGTCAAAGTTTTCCTCGACAGGTGGGTGATCAGACAGAACCCTCTCTTGATTATAGAAGAGTATAACCAGCTGAAAAGATAGCCAGGGGAGACAGTACAATAGTTTTCTGCCAGATTTAACCAAGTTTATTATTTGATGCCAGTTAATATAAGGCCTCCTCCTAGATCTGCTCTCTTGCACTACCTGGGTGCCTTTGATCTGGAAATGGAGTTTCAGTTGAGAGAAAGGAATATTGCAACACTTGAAGAGATGCAGAACAGTGCAGTAGATGTAGAGGCTCATTTGCTGATCCGAAGGGCAAAGTTGAAGGAATAAGAGATGAAAAACATAGATCCGGAGAAACCGACATCTCTAGAGGTAAAGCTTGACATTTTGGTAAGTGCAGTGGAAGAGATGATGCAAAGGATCATCACAAGGAATGAGTATAATGTTCAAGCCCATGGCTCGCTGATTGAAGAAGAACAAGTTGCTGATCCAAAACATTTTGTTTCTTATCCCAGTTCTCATAGATCTGATAATGATTGTTTTGTAGATCATCTTGGAGAAGAGATATTTGTTGATATGACATGTATGCTTGATTATGTGTTTTATACTGATGATTTGCCTTATTTTTATCAGTATGATGATGATTGTGTTCTCCAAATAGAAGCTAATATTGCAGAAAAATCAACAGCTAGTTTGTGGAAGGAGGAAGTTCACTTTCAGCAGTTCGAATACAATGTTCAGCCATCACATATCAGCTATGGAAATGACGAGGAAAGTGCAGCAAATTTTAAAGTAAGTGAAGGATCTTTGCTTTTTTTTTTTTACTCGTTTCAGCTCATCAGAGACAACTTTCATACAATCCGAAATCAACTGTCAACAAGTCTTGATCTGGACCATATTGAGGGCAATGAAAACCTTGTTCAAGACTTCTCATATCTAGATTTGCAGCCCCCGAATTCCATTGATTGTCAAGTTGCAGATGAAGACTTGGAAGCTAGCACATATGATCAATTGATACAAGATGACTTCGTACCATTTTGTTTTGAATCATTTCTGTTTTGAAGGGTAAATTGCATAGTAAAAATTCAAATGAGCAGCTTGTAGAAAATAATGTAATCTCATCAGAAACAATAGAAAATGGGTTGTAGCATTCTTTTCAAGTTTTTCACGATCCAATAGCTGATGTGTTGGATGATGTCTACAGTCAAAGCCTTTCTCCATTGACTATATGTAATCTTGAAACATGTACTGATACAAACTCGATCCGGTATCCAATCTCTTTGTCATTTTCAGCAGGAGTCTCATCAAAAAGCTCAAAACAAAGTTTGCATTCATGGTATGAGGAGAAGAGAAGTAATCCATTAGATGAGCTAAGTCCCAGTGTGCATGAACTTCAAGATCCTTAGGCAGTGTTTTTGGAGGCAGATAGAGAATCCATAGTATTCAATGGATCTATTCACAAGTTTTCATGGGAGTTTCTTTTCGGTACTTCTCTCTTTTTGTTCATAAGCAAGCACTTGTGGAGAATCCAAACAGTAGCAAGAATACTTACTTGGTTACATTGGTTGTTTCATTTCACTTGATCAGGTGATGAATGAAACTGTTAGAGTAGTTTGTATTGAATAAGCTTCATATTGAGCATATTTTCTGGTTTGTCGGTTGTATTTAAGTATCGAGTTAGTTTTTAGTTGAGTGAGAGTCAATTTGTTTCGTCAAGTCATCAGTTTTCAGTCATGCATTTTAGCTTGAGTTTTTGACTCCATTGCCCAATGGATGAAGGCATTGTCTGCTTTCCAAAGATTTGTAGTTCTTGGCACCTCCAAGGAGCTACCATCCCCATTGGAGCCAATGTTAGTGTCAGTCTTTTCAGCCTTCCTCCAATGATCAAAAATGCTCTTACAAAGTGATTTTAAGGTGTCAAGGTCAAATTTTGTCATTTCAGTGAGTCTTCAAGTAAAATTTGGTCACTAGGTATTAGGTCTAGGGTTTGCTTTTAATCCTGTCAAAGTTGTCCAAATGTCAGTCCATGTCACCATTCATCTGAGTGTACCATCATTCAGAGGGTTTTCATCATCATGTCAGGTTCCAATGGGTCATTTTACACCTTGTTCATGCTTTAGTTGTGCCTAGGTAAGGTTCATTTCCCTCTCTTAGGGTTTTGAAGGTAATTTCTCTTGGATGGTAAAATCATCAAAAAAAATTGTATCCTAATGTTCATACACCTTCCCCTATCATTAATGTACCTTATTAAACACTTCCCATCACTGAGATCCCCCAAATTCCTCATTTTCGCACAAACCCTAGTTTCTTGCTACAACTTGGCAATTTTCTAGGCTAGGCCTGTGTTTTGCCCTTTTGGACCCCTTCCCCTCACTCAATCTCTAAAATTCAAATTTTCATTGCTTCCTCACATCCCTCCCTACTTCCAAAAATTTTCTCAATAATTTAGAAGTCCCTTATCCCCTTCATTTCGCTTCATTTTGACAAATCCCTTGTTCCACATATCGGGATAGGTTTTACTCCAATGATGTTTCTGAGAAATAAATGATGAATTTGGGAACACTGAGAGAGATTTTTGTCCAAAATAGACCAAGGAAGAAAAAAATCCTTCACTTTTTACCCAGGTGTCATGGTTTTAGAGAAATGTCAAAAATACATTTGCCTCAGGAGAATTGATGCGCCTCTGAAGTGACCTTGGGAAGATCATGCTTTATCCTAGCTTGGTTAGCCAAATTACTTTCTTGATGATTCAAATGATAACTAGACACAAGGATATTTCGAATGAGCTATCATGAGATAAATTTGGAGTTGATTAAGACCTTCAAAAATTGGCCGCAATAGCACTCTGCCTTGAGGCAGCCTCATTTTGCACATTTTGACCAGTCTTGGGAGATTTGATTTTTGACAGAGAAAATGAACTCCAAATTGAAAAATTATAGTTGCGTTGGAAAGTAGACTCAACAAGCTTTCCAACGCGCTATCCTATGCCCAATTTGGACACTGAGAAGGTCTCCAAAAGTCTCCTGTACAAAGGCGCGATGCATTGAGATGGCGCGACGCATTGGGCAGCCCTCTACAGTGCAAAAAATGAACTGGCGCGATGCATTAAAATGGCGCGGCGCATTGGGATAAAAAGCATGAAATCCATTCAAATATTCCTCCAAAGACTCTCAAATTGATAAATTATTTATTTCCCAGGTAAGTTAACATCCCTCCATGACCAATGAATGAAATTCTCATGGTGCTTATGGTGATTTAATGGATATAAATTAAAACCCTACCTCCTTGCAGTTTTTGTCAAAAAACAATTGCATAGGGTTTATGAGTTGTATTTATTGCTTCTAATTCCACTCCTAGCCATTTCTCACTCCCTCACTCCTTCATTCCCTCAATCATTTTATCCCTCTCTTTACATTCTCATCTACCCATTCCACATTTCCAATATCCCTAATCAACTAACCCTAAATCCCTAATCCCACTATCCCAAACCCTAGTTAAATATCCCCAAACACTAATTTCCATCCCAAACCCTAGATGTCATCCCCTAAACCATTTCATTCCCTAAAATTCTACAGCTAGCATCAAACCCTCCCCTCATCAGTCCCACTCATCCATGGCGCTCAAAGACATGAAGGCAAAACCGACAAGCTGCCAAGAGGAGGAAAATCAAATTGACCACATTTGAGCAAGAAATTCAAAGCTGATCGTGAAACTTGGCCTGAAAGGGTAAATTTGCATTTGGAGAAAGCTAACAAGGAGAAAAATATTTTTAGGCACATGGCGAATCATTATTGGGCAATAAATCATGTTGCAAGGCACGAATTGAGATCCTAAAGGCTAAGTTGAAGAGGGCATTAACGCGTCAGAAAAGGCAAGATAGACTTCAGATTTTGGCCGAGGCTTCCTTGGCCTAGCATAGTGCATGATGGAGGACACTCAGCCCAAATTTCAAGAAATTTGTGACACTTTTTGCAATTTTTTTTTTCTTTTGGCCTAAACACAGATTTTTCAGCTCTACGCGTCACGCCACGTGGCACGCACTTATGATTGGGAGCTCCTCTTGGGAGGCAGTGTTGGGAAAACTCATTTTTGGAGGGGCAAATGGCAGCCAAATTCAGAAATTCCACTTGTGTTGGAAATTAGACAGGAAGACCTTTCCAACGAGCCCACTTGGAGCAAATTTGGACACCAGGAAGGCCTTCAAAATCAGCTCCAAACTGGTGAGATGCATAGAGAAATCGGGCGCGACGCATTTTGGATTTTTGCTCAGTTTTGACTCAGTAACTCTATTTTTCGCCTAGTTTTGGCTAGTTTGACTTTCTTATCTCAAAATTTTAAACTCATGATGTAATCTGATGTAATTTGATGGGTCTTATTGTAATTTTGGAAAATTTTTACTCATGGATGTAGATTCATCCATGAAAAGGTGAATTTCAACTGAATGAATCAGTTTCCTATCTTTATAGAGGCAAGTTGTTCCACTGCCTATTTTCCAGTTCTTAGTTTAGATCTTATTGAAACAGCTCCTAAACAAGTGAGCTCGACCCCTCGAGGCTGGGGATGAGGTAGTGTTGTATATATCTTGTATTTTTTTAGTAATTTTCATGGTTGGACACTTGGGATTGCTTTGAGCTTCATTGTACATTTCATCTCTGTAGTTTGGCAAAGGAATAGACCAGGGTTTACAGCACTCCTTGGGATTCATGTGGCTCTTTGTTTTGATGATGTATTTTTCTCTATTATTGTATGTTTATTGGTGCTTTATGTGTATCATCTACCCTCTTATTTCTTCTTAAGTTAAACAAACAAGGATAAAGGTGGAATTAATTAGATTTGCAGTGCTCTACCTTGAGTTTTGTTTAATTTTCTATGTTTTCGACTATTTGAAGAGGATTCTTGAAAGTCTCTTGCCCTCTTCAACTCCTCACCGGTCTGAGCTATCCATTTCATTCAAATTAAATCATCAAAACAATTGCCTTCCTTGCCCCATTCAGATCTCTGCAAAAACTAGGCCTCATTCCCCAGACCCAAAATCTGCCTTTCCCTTTGATCCAACAAACACCCTCAAAAAATCAAATCAAACTCTTTTACATATATACCTAGCCTAAAATCAGCCTTTATTCAAGTCATATCAAGCCTCACTGATCATTTTTTGCTGAGATTGACAAGGAGAGAGCCCTCTGCCAATCTGGTAGGGCAAGCTACCAGGTTAAGCATGGTTTGATGTTACCCTAGACTCTGCCTCCTTCATCCTGAGGTAGATTTAGGCTCTAACAACATATATATTCAGATCCACTTATATGATCATTTTATACATATGGTTGCGACCATGTTGTGGGTTCATGTGTTATTTGATGCCTAGTGCATAGTTATGTGGTTAGGAATATTCATACCAGAGATGTCATATACTGTAATATGTTTGATTTGGCAGGTTTCCTGACGTTGATATGAGTTCTTTGCCTTGGTTCGTAAGTAATTTCATCCATCACTCCCTGTTCTGCCTTAATGCTTTACGGGGCATCTGTTACACAGTAATTTTTCACCATGCTCATTTCCCATCCCTAATCCTGAAATGGCGTAAGACAGACCTTGTCCAATATTTCCACCGTGAAGAAATATGTAAAGACATCCCCTAAAGACTCAAAGAAAACTTCCTTGGAGTATTACCCAAGAAAATTGGTCAAAATCATATTCTTCTAGGTCAACATGCTTCCTAGTTTCATGCTCGCGATGATGCTAGACTGACAGTTCTGGCTTAGCGCTACCAACACCCTTATTTCTTGGAAAAACATGCTCATCCATTTATAGCAGTGTTTCCTCAAATGGAGGAGAAGCTTTGACCCCTATAAGTTCTAGGGTGGTGAGTTGGTTATTAAATGGTGGTGATATGGTCTAACTCTCTTATTTTATATCTTTGATCTCATCCATGGGGTTTATCCCTTAGAAAGTGGGCCTTCCTCCTCCTTTCATGGGCTCCCAACCTCTTCTACTGGTTGGTAATTGTTGGGCTAGTCTGAACTCTAATTCCCTTTACATTCTCGCACTATGATAATGCCTAATTTTTTAGGGAGAAGGAATTATTTAGATATTTGGTGAAGGACTCGTATTTTCACCAAATGGAGGCCTCCAACATCAAGGCCTCGGTTGTAAGCTCTTCCTTTCATATATATTAATAAAACATCTAATATTTTCTTTCTATATTTTTCTAATATCTTATGCAAATATTATAGTACTCCTTGATCTACTATATAGATAATGTTTATTATTATTATCTATTGGATTACGTTTATTGTTGCCTCTTTATCATCCACAGGTATTTGTGTGTCACTAATAACAAGGAGAGAGCCTAAAATAATCGTGGATAAACGTCATCATCAATGGGTTTGAACATAACCTCAGGAAAAAGGTACCTCTATATGTTTTCTTATTGCATTTTGAATATTAGCTAAGAAATATTTTCATTAGAAATTATCACAAGTTTCTATACCCAATCTAGGGCTAGAGAGATCGTCGTTGTCCGTAGAGGGGATTTATCTTGAAAATAGTAACCTCCATTAGCTCATGATAATTATGTTTCCATTTGACCACAACAATCCATTTTCTTTGGTGAAAGAAAATATTCTCTCTTATTTTTTTATTGGGGTGCTTTGTATAATTCAATTAATTTCTGGAGAAACTATTATTAGTTGTTGTAATGGGATTGGGTCGATTTATTTCTAACTGCAGTGGTGCTGAATGATGTGAAATATATAAGTGTAGGTGTCACTACAAGAAAGTTGATGAAACTATCAAGTGATATGAGATACTGGAAAAACCCAAGGTCTTCACCAACCATTAATGGTACATTTATACATTATGGGAGTAAATGAGCTTAAGTCGACCATGTAAGAAATCATTTGATTACCGACAATTGATGTATACCGTTAACAAATGTGAGACAACTCACTAATAATTAAAATGAGTGCCAAGGTACCTGAGTACAATCTAAAAAGTGAAAATAAACAAGTTGAAGTTGAACATTTGAAATAATCTATAAATCATGAGACATTGATGTATTCTCACTTTCAATAGTGAAGGAGTCTACCACTAATAACTGTGAACCCTAAGGCACTAATAAAATGAATCTGGATCTTATTCCTGGAGAAATGAGTTGGAGTCCATGGGAAAAGATATGTTGGAAGGAAGGAATTAAGGTAGCCCACAACAATTAGCATGAACATAACCCATAGACCAATAATTTGGAAGGACTCAGATGAATAAAGATGAAGTAACCACCACCATGTATATTTTTGTCATGAAAAAAATGTAGCTAGTGCATGAAATAAATACTCTAAACCAACCAATAATTAATTCTCACACAGAGGTGATGAATCTGTTGGACATTGGATAAAACAATGCTCCCCATGTGTTGTGGGACATGTTCTTAACCTCCTCTCGTGGATCTATTCACCTTACTAATGCATTCATCTAATAACACCAACAGGTTTTGGTGTAATGGTAGTTGTGATTCCAACAAGTGGTATCAGAGCCAAAAGTCTTGAGTTCAAATCATGCTCGGATCGCTCTCGGGGGGATTGTTAGACACTGGATTAAAAAAAAATCCCCTTATGTTTCATGACATGTGCTTAACCACCTCTCATGCATATGTAAATTCTAGTTATGCATCCATTTACTAAATCTCGTGGGTTTTGGTGTAATTGAAATTTTGATTCCAACATAATCCATCTATAGGATCAAATGGAAACCAAGGTACAACATGAATCCCAATGTGTGATAATGTAAGATGACATCAAACACAAGGGAAACCACCCAGCCAAAGACCCACTATTTTGATCAATGTTGGGCACAAGTTCACCTATAAATGATGCAAATAGGGCTAGGGTGTGACTCTAGGTCTACTCTTAGAACAATTTGTCGAAGTTGTAAGTGTAAACCTACCAGCAAGAATTCAACCATGACCTTCTTTAAGGACACGAGAAAATGATCAAGTAGCTAATCTGATATTGAGAATAGCTTGAAAGACTCGGTATGGCAAACAGAAATGAGTCAAGAGACATACTGGAATGGCTAACACAAAGTTTAACTTCCCATGAACAAAAGAATGACACATTGTGACTTTCAATCCAAGATATAATGAAATTTTTATAATGTTGCAACGTGGGAAGCATAAAGAAAATATCCATATTATTGGAAGAGTAACCAACGATAGGAGTATTGACTCTACAACAATATTATAGCTTCACTAAATTCAAGCTAATTCCCAACCTAATGGATAAAGACTCATTTTTAAGTGCTTTGTTCAAGTTTGAAACTCTGCTACCATAGCGATGAAAGAGACTCTTCCCATTCCCTTCTTTTTTTTGGAATATTTTATTTTTATTTTATTTTTCATATTATAAATCCTAAAAAAGAATAAAATAATTCCTATAGTATAGTGGAGGGAATAAGTGTCAAATGCAAGTGAACTAGTTCCCGGGTCTGGGACATCCCTATGCTCAATGCAAGGTTATGGATGTGTGTCATAAACACTCGGAGAATGTTCCCTCCAAGGAAAAAGGGTGTCAAGTCGGAAAGGCTAATGAATGCATGGTTTAATCTTGCAAAAAAGTCATGGAAAAAAGTTCCTTATACAAGATTCAAATGAAGTCATCTTAAGGACATAAAGGTGCAAGTGATCCATAAGAAATTTGGTAGTGCAACTCAACATATGGGAGCCTCTAGGGTGCAAAGTCAAAATTAGAGCGAGGAAGAACAATGCAGATTCAATGAAAATTCATGAAGGGACTAAAGAGGACCCCCCACAGGGGGCTTCATCAGGGGAGAAATACCATATCACGTGCATTCTTATTGGGGGATAGATATTGAGGGAAAAGTGAAATAATATATTGAGCATATAATAGGGGGTAAAGGGTTCTTATATTGGCAGGTATAAAAAATAGATCTCAAATTTAATGAGAAAATGTAAAGGGGTATAAGAAATGTTAATGAAAAAATGTATACCTATAATATCTAGTGAAAGTGTGCATTTTTAAAATTGATAATATGTATTGGGTTCGTATCGGTACGAGGTTAAATAATGTGAATTTCAAAGGTATTTTCCAATATGCAGTCAAATTAAGGGTGCTTCTACAAAAGATTCCCAAGAGCTAGGATTGAAAGCTCCAACAAAATGAAATATAAAAACAATAAAAACTGCTCATGCAAGCATGGAAAAGATTCAAATTCACAAAAGTTTGGATAGGAAATGTACTTGGGGTCCTACGTTTCCAAACCCTTTTCTTCCTCCACAATATGCAACCCTACAAATCAACTGCATAAGCATAGACGTATAATATAATTCAAAACATATGCATATAGATATGTTAGACCATCATAAGCAACATGATAAGATAAAATTCATAAGATGACAACATATTTTAGGAACTAGACATGATCTTCTTTATTATTAAATATCAACAAGTATAGGAAAGCTAAAACTTGATCCAAGCTAAAGGTAGTGATGAAAAGGATATGCTAGATAGGAGAGTTGGACATCTCTACAAGGAAACAATGGCTTCCTATAGACTAGGAGTGGAGGAGGCACAGGAAAATTGCAGACTTGATCTAGGGGAATTTGGGTATAGTACCGATACCTATCATGCAATATCCATTAGGCCTACCCAGGGGGTGTATATATACCACCTAAAATTCGATATTTACTTAGGTCATGGACTCCTGTAGGTGGGGTTTTAGTAAAACCTATAAAACCCGCCCCAAAAATATATTTTTGTTTATTTTTAAATTTTTAAAATGTTCTACGCATATATAGTTCATAGGAACCTCATAAGTATGCTCTTTTGTAGTGGGATGAGTGTGTATTTATTTTGAAAAACATTTTTTTAAGATAAAGTCAAGTTTGTAAGGGAAAGGTAACCGTTGAGGCCATACAAGAGCATCTGGTCCACACGAGTGCTGAAATATGCTATAAAAAATATCCCCTAATGTATGAGGTCATAAGGGGATTGATGTTTGTAATTCATTAAGTATAAGAGAGGAGTCATCTGAAAAATTCAAGATGATATCAGCAGATTATAGTCTATCAAATACTCGAGGAAGTATTCATAAAGAAGACTCATATCTAAGGCAGGCATACCCATGCTCAGATATAATAAATAATTTTTATTGATCAACTATGAATAGGATATATGATGTATACATAAGTGTGATAGTGATAAGAAGAATACATAATGGAACATCAAATAATAGTCGTGAAAAAAATCATTAGTTTTATGTCTTAGTAACATATATGAGGATATATATATATATATATATATATGAAAGTTGTTGTATAACTGTTAAATTTGGACAACTAGGTCCAAACTCCATGTTATGATGCTCAGATTAAGAGGCTAATATTTTTGTTGGATTCCTCTTTCGGAGAGGTGTAGAATCCATATATAATATGTCTTAATCCGATGAGCAGAACATTTATTTTGAATTTATTATTCATAATAAATTATATGTGCAGGTCGGCCTTAAGGTTTCACACCCCTAGCAGATGTGTCACACACCCCAATGATGGATATAAATACAGGCAAAGTTGGAGAGCATTTCATCACAACACAACTCACATCTTCTTCTCTCATCTGAGATAGTACGAGCTCCTTGGAGGACGAGTTCAGCCACACGTGTGAAGGAGAAGAAGGACAAAACAGTACGGCTGAGTTGAAGGACGATTTTTCTGCAGTTAGGGTTTTGCAGAAAGTTTGACCAGCGTTGACTTTGGTCAACGCATGGTCCAATTGGGCCGAAACTTTGTGGGAAGTTCGATTTTGGAAGGCCGTACTATTTGGCACAGAAATCGAGGTCAAAGGGTTGACCAATTTGCTGCTGCGTTGACTTTTAGCTTGCTGCCCTGCGTTGACTTTTTCAGGACAGCGTTGACTTTTTGGAGTTGACTTGGGTTGACTCGTTTGCTGATTGGAGGACTGTTGTGAGACATTCTGGGTTGGCTGACCAAGGAGACTTTGCTGGTTGAAGCATCCTGTTGACCGTCGTAACGCACCACCACATTTTTCCTGTTTCTGATTTGTCTTCTATAAGATCCACTTATATGTTCTATCTGCATTTTACTTAACTATTTGTATGATTGTTGTGAGAAAAGTAAAGTTGCTCCAAGCATAGAACATCTACAAAAATTTACATGGTATCAGAGGTGAAGTGAAGACAAACTCTATCTTTAGCAATCACCACCGGAAGAAATGGGTTCCACAAGTCTTGAATTCAAGGAGAATGACAAGCTGACTGGAAGGGATGACTTCCATGCCTGGAAGATGATATTAGATCTCAAATTGGAAGACCATGATCTCTTGGATCATGTGCTGGGTAAAATTCAAGAACCTCCATCAAATGCTACCGCTGCTGTTAGAAACAAGTATAAGAAGGGAGAGATCAAAGCAAAGCTGATGATCAGGGAATCCATACATAAGAGCCTGGTTGCCTATATATCTGAACTAGGCACATCCAAGGAGATGTATGACAAATTGATCCTCATGTTCAAGGTAAACAATGTGAACCAAGTGCTATTCCTCAAGAACAAGTTGAAGAATATGAAGAAGGGCCAGGATGAGTCTATTCAAACTTACTTTCTGAAGTTGACCGAAACAAGGAACAATCTGCTAGCTATTGGGGAGACAATAGCTGATCGTGAGATGGTTCTCACCGCACTTGGAGGACTTCCATATGAATGGCAAGTATTCACAACTACCATTCTCAACAATAATACCATTCCTAACTTTGATGAGCTTTTGTCTAGATGCATGCAAGAAGAAACAAGGATGAAGGAATTCGATAATGACAGAAATGTTGCCTATGGTGCTCATTCTCGAAAGAAGAACTCTGGTGGTCCTAAGGACAAAGGAAGAACGAAGGCTCAAGAAAAGAAGGGAAAGTGTTTCACTTGCCATAGGCCTGGTCACTATGCTAGAGAATGCCCCTTCAAGAAGGATTCTCCCGATAGTGATGATAACAACAACAACCGAAGGAATGGGAATCGAAGAAATGACAGATCCAAAGCAAAGAGGAAGGCTCACTCTGGTGGAAACAATCAACCTTCTAAAAAGTCTATAAATACCAGGTATGAGCAGTCTAATGTTGTTGATAAGAGAAATGAGTATATTCTTGTATCTTCTCTCTCTACTACATGTCCGCCCGACACTATGGATGTCTGGCTAATCGATAGTGGTGCCTCAAGACACATCACCGGATTCAAGGGAGCACTCTCTGACATGGTTGAAAGGGATACTAATCTAGAAATTATCCTTGGGGATAATGCCACATATCCCGTGAAAGGGACCCGGACTATGACCCTCCACTTGTCTCAAGGACAAGTCCTACGTTTGCAAGATGTACTCTATGTACCTAAATTGGAGAAGAACCTTGTGTCTGTATCTGCCATGTAAGACAAAGGATTCAATGTAACTTTCTCTGATGGAAAGGTGCTCATGTGGAAGGAGAGCTTCAATGAAGCTATCTCAATTGGTTTTAGAGTTGGTACACTCTACCAGGTTGGAGGGAGTCCGTTGGGAGCTATGACTTGTGATATTATCCGACAAACCGAACTATGGCACCGAAGATTTGGACACCTTCATTACAAGGCCCTTCCCGAAGCAAGGAAGGTGGTGACAGGGATGCCTGACTTTGGAAATAATCATGAAGGTGTATGTAAGGGCTGTGCTGAAGGAAAACATACAAGGGGACCTTTCCTCTCAAGTGTCACAAAGACATCTGATATATTGCAACTGGTCCATTCTGATCTATCTGGTATGTTGCCCGTGACATCCCTGGGGGGATGTTCTTACTACATGACATTTACTGATGACTTCTCTCGCAAAACCTGGATATACTTCTGGAAGAAGAAGGATGAGGCTTTCATGTGGTTCCGTACCTTCAAAGCCTTGGTGGAAAATATGACCGGAAAGAAGATCAAGATTTTGAGGACTGACAATGGCACCGAATATGAGTCAAATGAGTTCAAAGACTTTTGCAGAGAAGCTGGCATTAAGAGGGAGACTACCACTGCATATACTCCTGAGCAGAATGGTGTTGCTGAATGCAAGAATAGGACTATTGTGGAAGCTGCCCGTGCCATGCTATGTGACCAGGGTCTACCGAAGTTTCTGTGGGGAGAAGCTGCAAATACTGCTGTGTATATTCAAAACCGATGCCCTCATTCCGCTCTGGACTCCAAAACTCCCGAAGAGGTTTTCACTGGTAAGAAACCTGATGTCTCACATTTTAGAATTTTTTGATGTCCTGTTTATTTTCATGTGCCGAAAGAAAAGAGAAGTAAGCTGGATGCTTCTGGGAAGAAAGGAATGTTTGTGGGCTACAGTGAGACTTCTAAGGCCTATAGAGTCTATGTACCTGGTCAAAGGGAAGTAGAGATAAGCCATGATGTCACTTTTGATGAAGATGCTTCCCTGAAGAAAGTAGTAGATCTTCCAAGATCTGGAGAAAATCATGAAGAAAGGCTTGGAAATCTGGAAGAACCGCAGGATGAGACAATGCCTGATATTGAAGGACCAATGGACCCTATCGATCCATCTCCTTCACTGGGAAAGAGACCATCATGGCTCAGGGACACCCTCGAAGATGCTGAGGGTCATGCTGCCCCAAGGGGGACATTCCGAGAAAGCAAGAAGCCATGTAGATACCAAGGGTATCTAGCTGCCATGAGTACTATTGTACAATCTGAACCTGGATCTTTTGAGGAAGCCGTAAAGCATCAAGTCTGGAAGGATGCTATGCACGAAGAATATGAGTCCATAATGAAGAATGATGTCTGGGATGTGGTCCCGAGACCGAAGGAAAAATATGTTGTCACCGCAAAATGGCTCTACAAGATCAAACATGGATCTGATGGGAGTGCTGAAAAGTTCAAGGCAAGGTTTGTTGCCCGTGGCTTCTCTCAAAAGGAAGGAATTGACTATGATGACATATTTGCACCTGTGGCACGATATACCACCATTCAATCAATCATAGCCCTTGCTGCAACGCAAGGATGGAGTCTTCATCAGATGGATGTCAAGACCGCTTTTCTGCATGGTGCAATAAAGGAAGAGGTGTATGTGGAACAACCTCTGGGATTTGAAGTTCAGTATCGAGACACTCATGTCTGCAGGTTGAAGAAAGCCCTCTATGGGTTAAAGCAAGCACCCAGAGCTTGGTACGAGAGGATGGATAGTTACTTGATGAAGCTGGGCTTCACTCGAAGTAATGCTGATCCGAACCTTTACTTCAAGGTTGTGTAGGGGAAGCCTCTCATTCTAGTGCTGTATGTGGACGACCTCTTCCTGACAGGTGCTGACCCTCTCATTCATCAATGTAAGAGGGAGCTCGCTGCTGAGTTCGAGATGAAGGACCTAGGACCGATGCACTACTTCCTAGGCCTGGAGGTCTGGCAGAGACCTGGAGAGATTTTCCTTTCTCAAGGAAAATACATTGTGAAGCTTCTGGAAAGATTTGGTATGGTGGACTGTAAGTCCGTGTCGACACCGATGGAACTCAACTTTAAGAAGTTGAGTGGCAGTGCTGCTGGGCCTATCTTGGCTAATCCTACTGAGTATCGTCAACTCATAGGAGCTTTGATGTTCTTAGTGAACACCCGACCAGATATATGTTTTGCAGTGAACACTTTGAGTCAACAGATGGTTGAGCCTCATCACTTTCACTGGGTTGGTGCCAAGAATCTTCTGAGATATCTTCGGGGCACGATAAACCATGGGCTGAGATACACTGTCGGGAGTGTGGTACTCCGTGGATATACTGATGCCGATTGGGCTGGCAGTGTGGTGGATCGTAAGAGCACATCGGGATGCTGCTTCAATCTTGGTTCTGCTTCGATCTCATGGATGAGCAGGAAGCAGAAGTCGGTGGCTTTGAGCACCACGGAGGCCGAATACATTGCTGCAAGTATGGCCTGTTGTGAAGCAGTTTGGTTGCGTAAGCTCTTTAGTGAGCTGTTTGGACATGTGCTAGATACCACTGTGATACTCTGTGATAACCAGAGTGGGATTCGTATGACTGAGAATCCTATGTTCCACGACCGATCCAAGCATATTGATATCAGGTACCACTTTATCCGGGATATGGTACAGCGAGGCGCCGTAAGGCTCGATCATATAGGAACTGATGAGCAGGTCGCGGATATTCTCACTAAGCCCCTGGGAAGGTCAAGTTCCTAACCTTCCGTGAGAGTCTTGGTATCGTGGAACGACCCTATGATGTGGGTCCTGTTGGACGATGAGCTCTGGGAGCTCTGGGGGGCTTTGGGGATAGCTTCTCGGAGCTATAAGCACTCATAATGCTTCTGCCCCACCCTTGTGATTATTGAGCCGGTTCGCCTCTCATTTATCTGTGCCCCGTATGCATCCTACCCATTGAGTTCAGGGCTCATGGGAAGTACCTCTCATTTGGCCAATGAGGTGGGAAAAGCTAGAGACTATTAGCAAAGACCGATGGACGCATCAGAGATTGCCGTACTCTCTATCTAGGATGGCACGGTCCAACCACTTGATCTGGGATCAAGTTTAGTGAGGTCTGGGACCTCTGCCTGACTTCGGGTCAGATGAACCAACTTTGGGTTGGCTGGATACTCTTCATGAGTTTGATAGAGGTTTGGAACCTCTGGACTGATTATGTCAGTCGGGGGATGATGTCTTTGTGACTGACCCACTTCTGTTCTGAAATAAAGAGGCCAGCAAAGCAAGTTACGGCGGGATGACGCACGATGTTTGATTGCACCGATGGATGGAGTTCTCCCTAGTTGAGAGGGAGTGTTAAATTTGGACAACTAGGTCCAAACTCCATGTTATGATGCTCAGATTAAGAGGCTAATATTTTTGTTGGATTCCTCTTTCGGAGAGGTGTAGAATCCATATATAATATGTCTTAATCCGATGAGCAAAACATTTATTTTGAATTTATTATTCATAATAAATTATATGTGCAGGTCGGCCTTAAGGTTTCACACCCCCAGCAGATGTGTCACACACCCCAATGATGGATATAAATACAGGCAAAGTTGGAGAGCATTTCATCACAACACAACTCATATCTTCTTCTCTCATCTGATTTAGTACGAGCTCCTTGGAGGACGAGTTCAGCCCACACGTGTGAAGGAGAAGAAGGACAAATCTGTACCGCTGAGCTGAAGGACGAATTTCTGCAGTTAGGGTTTTGCAGAAAGTTTGACCAACGTTGACTTTGGTCAACGCATGGTCCAATTGGGCTGAAATTTGGTGAGAAGTTCGATTTTGGAAGGCCGTACTATTTGGCACAGAAATCGAGGTCAAAGGGTTGACCAATCTGCTGCTATGTTGACTTTTAGCTTGTTGCCCTGCGTTGACTT